>JAGDQP010004834.1:21502-45251 GCA_022664845.1 Lepisma saccharinum
TGTTATTTGTCTTCCCGTTTTCCTCAGTCTCCTGAATCTTCTGCGTCATATATTCTCCCTTTTTGTTTCTGTACCCGCGTGTGGCGTTTCGTTTCGCGTTACAATGGTGGTTGGTATTTGCTTAGCTTTTATTACTTAGCCATCGTTGCCTTGCTTGTTTTCGTTCCTCGTGGAGCTTAAGGCATTATTCATCAAACCAAGGTTTGTTTATCTGTTGTTTCTTCTCACCTACACGTTCCTTCGCTGCGCTCTTAATTGTTTCACGAATTCCCTCCCACATCTTACTTATATCAATTTCATTATTAATATCATCATTATTATTACTCGAGTCGGCTAGGATTGCGAATCTATTTGAGAGTTCGAGTTGGTAATCTGCTTTTATGCTCGGATTATTTAATCGTTTCACTTCGAATTTTAGTTGTTTTGACCCCCTGCTTTCTCTGTTCGCGATGCATAACTTTTCCCTTACTTTTGTGATCACTAATTGATGGTCGGTGTTACCTTCCATCTCCTCTGTACGAGATAACATCCATTATGTTGGTGTGTCTTCGTCTGTCTACTAATATGTGATCGATCTGGTAGAGAGTTTTGCCGTCTGGAGATACCCATGTGTATTTGTGTATGTCATTGTGTTGAAAGTACGTGCTCTTTACCTGTAGGTTTTTCGAAATCGCGAAAGTTATCAGTCTTTCTCCATTGATGTTGGTCTTTTCGTGAAGGCTGTATTTGCCTATAGTAGGTCTATATTTTTCTTCCCTCCCTACCTTTGCATTGAAATCATCCAACACAATTTTCGAATTATACTTCGGTAATCGGTCAGACAGCCTTTCTGGCTCATCGTAGAATATATCTTTGTCGTTATCAGTAGCCACGTCGGTCGGAACATACACGTTTAATAAAACAGTGTTGCCCAATCGAGTAGGTATCGTAACGTACGATAGTTTTTCGTTTACGAACTCTATATTCTGAACCGCCTGAAGGATACTAATCTTAATGAGGAATCCTGTTCCGAAATCGTGAGACTGTGTTCCCCCGTAGTAGAAAGTGTACTTGCCCTGTGGGATGCTATATTGACCCTCCCACCGAACTTCTTGTATCGCTAATATGTCTAGCTCGTACTTCTCGGTCTCGCGTACCGCCACCTGAAGAGCGCTCGTTTGGTATAATGTTCGTACGTTCCAGTTCCTATTCTAAGATCTTTCTTAATCCTGTTCTTGGAGCCCCCTGAAGCAGTCCCAGCCCGGAGAACAGAATGAGGGACTAGTTTACCTCCGGAATATTTTGCCCCAGGAGAATCCATGAACCACCTGTCACTATTTGTTGACATGGTTTAGCGGTATAGGGTTGTCAGCTCTACGACCTCGCAGTAAAGGTAGACATTCAAGATGTCGTCCTCTGTCCATCTCTGAGCCTTGCCGATGTTATTCATCTTCAGCCTCAGAGTGGTAATGGTGATGCTGCTTCCCCTCACCATGATATTTTTTTCGGGGTTATCTTCTCCTAACCTTTGTAGATCCCTCTACTAGTAAGGCAGCAGTACTGGTTTTGGTCTGCCCCGGAATATTTCCAGTACCCACCATATCTGGTCGGCATTCCTTTATCCGCCACCTGGGAAGGCGCCTGGTAACTCCAACCCGGCATTTATAAACACATAAATTTACTTTTAAAAAGGCATTCATTGTTAATTTTACAATAACAAAAAGGATAATTAATGTACCTTTTAACATGAAAGATGTGATTTGAGAGCGTCATAATAAAAACGCGTAACCAATAGCAAATTAAAAACTTAAGAATGTCACTAGTTGTAAATCATTATTTAAGAAACAAATATATTATAGCTATATATGTAGTTAACAGTTAATACTTAATATAAATTGTCACGACAAGAATACAAGATCATAATGCTACTAGCAGTTCAGATTAAACTTATTGTCAAAATATATTTCTAAAACACCTTCATGAATTTTTACCTATACTCCCGGGGTTAGATTTTAACTATGCTGGAACTCCGTTCCAAAGATTTTCGGTCCAACTTCGGCACTGCGTGTGCAGTCACTTACAAAAGTAAATGGAGGTTGGATGTATAAGCAATAGAATTGATTTCCTCCATGAAAATTGTTTCACTGTACGCCTAATAGTTAGACAACCAACATGACAGTACTCGCATGTACTCTAACACATGGCATGCCAGGATATTCCTCCATTTGCAGGAAGAAAGATTTGTCCTTTAGCATCATTTAGAGAATCACGAGAGAGTTAGGCAGAAATTACGTTCACGTTCTAAGAGATAGGAAATAAAGCAAAGGAAAGGAAAATGATAATGTGGACATCATGGAGGATTCATCATTATGTTATGCAAGAAATCTTGTCTTGTTCGAACACACAAATACAGAGATAGATAGAGAGAGAGAGACGGAGAGGGTAAGGATAAATGTTTGTGTTCCTAAATAGAAAAGCAAATCCTTTGAAAAGGCTATTCTTTTATCATCTCTCTCTCTCTCTCTGTCTCTCTCTAACGTTTTAGCTCTGGAACACTCAGGCGCACATAAAGAGTGAGTGTGCGTGAGAGAGTAGCAATAAGTAATTGAAAAATAAAGATGAAGAGAGAGATAAGAAGAGAAAGAAGCAAATATATGAGAAGGAAACGTCAGGAAAGACAGGCAGAGAGAAAGACCAGTTAAAAATATGAGAACTGCATTAACATCATGCTAAAGAACACACACACTGTTTACTCTGATTCTCGCCATTGATGCCTCGTAAGCCGGAGAGTAATCTCTGTTTTCAGCCATTATTTTATGCGGAAAGAGACACTACGTGGTTGGGAATCAAACCCAGGTCTCCTTGTTGAAAATCTGAGTCGTTAGCTGCTACTCCACAGGCTTGCTGCGTAAATGCTGCTTAACAAATGGTATAGTGTTTCTTTCTAAGAATAATAACATGAAAAGATACAAAGACAACACGTCATGGATACTTCAGATCAATGACGTGTTGTCTTTGTAACTCTCATAGATTTTATTTTGCCCCTTCTAACCAACATTTGTAAATCGTGTACTTCTCTATAGTGACTCAGTTGTTTGATTCCACATTCTGAGGATTTCTCCGTTTTGTATGAAAAGTTATGATTAGATTCTTCACGATCGTTTTGTAAAAAAAAAAAAAAAAAAAAAACCTTGACTTCAATAGTATTTGAACCTATGTTGGCCTGCTTTAGTACTGAAAAGTCCAGCACGTTTCCCCTACGCTATCTTGCCAACGAAAGACAAAAGCCATGAATGACTCAGTTCACAACTGATCTATGGAAAGAACCAACTTCATACTCTAATTGTTTAAACCAAAGTGCAAGCCGAAAGATACTAGCAGGGTAAGATGGTGAAAACTACTTTGGAAGGAATCAGGATAAAAAAATACAACCATATTCAGCATAAAGAATGATGGCTCTCCACCAAATTTCAGCCCAAAAGATGCTAACCTAACCTCAAAATAAATCAAAGTGTGTTTTTTGGTAGTTTAGCAATATCTCGGTCGAATTTGCACCTACGATGATTTTCTGTTTTTAAATTGAAGAGTTTTCAAGCTCTACAAGATGGCAATTGTTTCATTTATCTTGGCGCAAAATTCAAATTTGTAGTGAGGTAAGAAATTTGAAAATCGAATTTAAAAAACCAAAGACAAAAGTGCTACATTGCGTATGCCCACCGCAAACCGGAGGCTGCGCCGGACCGAGGCTCACGCCGCCCAACTCCCTTCGGACTGCCCGTGTCCCCTTGCACACCTCGCGGGCCAGACCTGGTTTATTTATATACGGTAGTCTCTATTTGTATGCCAAAGCAATTATTAATAATAAATATGAACATATAAAAATATATTTTGAAAGAAAAAAGAAGGAAAAATCTAGGATTCGAACCCGGTTTTTCTATTTAGTAAGCCAACGTCTTACATCTGCACCAAACTCTGGCAAATAGTGTTTTTGTCGTTGTATTTGCAGTAGATGGAGTCGGAGCCTGCCACTATGACGTCGCAGGTGGTGATGACTTCCAACCTTTTTACTATTTTCTTCCTCAACTTTTGAGTGCGAGTGTAAAAATTTGTATGATGCCTTTTTGGTTAGTGGACCACCGATTCCGTGAAAAATTGCACCTGTGCCAGATTATCGTCTCGGGAGTGTTTATAGTTATTGGTACGCCCCGGGCATGAATGTTTGTGTGTGATTTTAACTTAATTCTAAGAATATCAGTTCATACAGGTTAAAAAGGTATATCAAATTGAACAAGTCAAGCCCGCTTAGGGTGAACAAAGTTTCAAAAAAAGTTCTAGAGCGTTGGTTTAGCATTCGGAAAGTCCTGGGATCGATTCCAGCGGTCGACCATTCTAACTGAGGTTTCGCAAGATCTTTCCTCAGCCATACCAAGCAAACGCTGTGATGGTGCCTATAAATAGATTCTGGCCGTCTATCTTCCAACACACTCTTTCAACCTATCCCGGCTTGATCCTCACATGCCTAAGGGCCTTAAAATAATTTTAAACAAATCCTTCCAGGATCCTTTTACCCCACCTTATCCCGGGCGAATGTTATGCTTAAACAACATAAATCAATTCACACATGCACACATGCTGTAGATGTGAATATACGAATATAATATACTGGGTGACAAGAATAGTAAAATACCCCCGATCATTATTCCTTGTCAATTCTCGGTGGTAGAACGTTGTCATACTATTCGGGAGGTCGTGGGTTCAATCCCAGCGGTGGAACATCTTGACTGTGTTTTTTCCAGGACTTTTCCTCAGTCACATCGGGCAAATGTCGGGATTGTACCTTCAACATAGGCCCCGGCCGACACCTTCCCGAATCCTTTTCCTATCCCGGCCTGATCCTTAGATGCCTAAGGGCCATAAATAAAACTCAAATTCATTGTCAATGGAAAGTGCGTAATGCTAATTACAGGGCATATATATTAAATCCAATTTGAATATATTGTGGTAGAAGAAACTCACAAATAAAAGCAGAAATGCTATTTTAAAAAAATATTTTGAAACAATTTAAAATATATTTTTTAAGAAAATAGAAAAATGTATGTGCCAGGTTTGAACTCATTAACGCAATTTTTCTTTTAAAAAATTTGGTTTATAAGGGTTCGAACTCACGACCCTAGGCACGAGAGGCCACCACGATAACCATTAGATCAACGAGACTTGTTTATTCTGATTATGGTAACACAGTATTTATTGTAAATTATCGATCTTCTGCGGGTCTCCGATCTCATAACAAAACAAATACGATATTTTCTATGTCAAAGCATTGCTGTTACATGCTTAAGATAGAAGAAATAGGCGGAGCAAATCAATACTTTTTAATTAAAAAACTAAAAGCGTGTAACTGTTTCATCAACTAACTAACTTCTTGGCATCATCGGACATGCTGAATTACATGAACAACAAAAACTTGTAACGAGCCAGCTATCTGGATCCTCATTAGATCCTGCCACCCAATCCCATACCATTCCGTCTACACAAAGTGAATGTTTAATTACCAACGTTCACTGATTCCCTTCCACCCTCTGTTCCAGTACATCTATGCATACCCCAAATAAGGGAAATTTTTAAAATATAACTTTCCTAAATTTTGTACTTGATAATCGCAGGGAACCGTGGTAGTAATTATTTTATGCAACGATAACACAATCCCAAACAAATCAAGCAAGCACAATATTTCAGACAGAATAGTTTCAGATCAATTTGTTTCCTTGATTGGTCCTAGAATTTATATTCTTTTTCAGTTATTTCTCTTAGTTTTTGAATGTTTTAATTTTGAGGTCATCCTTCGACTTCCGTCTCCGCTCTCTGCCCCTTGCCCTTTGGTACATTAATTGTGCCTCCTCATTTTTCATTTTGGTATTAAGGTTGGCTTATTACTCTGTCGGTTTTTCTGATGGTGTCCAGCTTCATTCAATTCTGTAATACAATCCTTCACTTGATTAACTTAATGGTTTTCATCTCCTATTTTCTCCATTTGTCTTTTATCTCCTGAGTATGCTCATAGATTTTGGTCAACAAAACGGCTGTTTTCATGTTTGTCAGTGACAGTTCTCTCCTTTCTGCTTCTGTGTTTTGGCATACTGTTAAGATAATTCCACTTTGTTGGGTTCTTTCATGGTTAAATCTTGTACATTGTCAGTTATTTGGTGTGAAGGCTGATTGTGTGAGTACTGTTTCAAGTTCTTCGGTCTTTTATATGAGATTAGCAGTGGGTCTTATGGTATCCGCACCCACCAGTTGTGGTATTTTGGTCAATTCAACCAAATTGGCTTGGCGAACTGAAACAAATTTAAGTCAGGTTTCTGAAGTCTCATTAACAAGGGAATTGTCCGAGTGGGCACTCGCAAATGAAAAATGTATGCAGTATATTTTATAGAATAGTTTAATGTAACGTAAATATTAGTAAAAACTTTGCTTTTTGCAGAAAGGAAGAAGTGAAAGTAGAACACAATTTTCTGCCTGAACTCCAAACAGTAACGATATTTATACTCGAGAAATTTTCAACGCTTCACACAATGCACTTACATATAGTCGAGAGAGCGAAGGTGGGTTATGCAAAGTCAGGTTATATTACTATTGTGTATGGGATGCACATCGCGATTCAAAACAAAAATATTGCTTCCTGTCTAATGCTTTATGACATTTCGTACACTTTGTGAACAGATAAATCATTATTGTTTGGACTTCAGGCAGTAAATCGTGGTCTACTCTCACTTTTTCAAAGCGTCCTTTGTGCAGAAACCAGAAGTTTCTTTAATAATATTTACCCTACATTAATTACTCTATAAATGCACTGCATACATTTTGTATTTGCGAGCGCCAACTCTGATACTTCCCTTGTAAGGATCTTCAATCTGGTATTTCTTTCCTGACTTATAGTGCTGGACAAGGTGCCGTTTGTACAACAGCTTGCGTAGTGTTCTGAAGTGTTCTTCCAAGTCACCTCTCAAGCTATAGTTTGGCCAAGAGGAACCAGCTTCACCCCAGATGGCTTGCTGGGGGCTCGCGATGGAGTCGACCTCGCTATTTCGCTTCTCTCTTCACTATTTCCTTGTTGTCCAACTTCCATGTTCTGTATATGTAGTCCAAAGCGTCGTTTAGATAAAGCAGGTCCATAGAGAGTTTTGCTTTAAGTGTATCCAAATTGTACTAAAAGTACAGATTTTACATGATCACTTTATAAACAAGGTTTGGTTTTGTACTTAGAAGTAGAATTATATAGAACCATCGTTTGCAGTAATACCAATGGTATGAAGGATTCCATATTTTCTAAAATTGTTTAAGGAAAACTGTAACCGTAAACTCGCAACCCCAGGATAGTAGGATCACAACTATTTCTAAAAACTGCACTCTTCTGCCAGTGCTTCTAGTATTATTATCTCTTACAGTCTCTGTGAAATATTAAATACAAGTTGGCCATAAATCTTAGACAGTGAAGAGCTTGTTGAGGATATTCGTAATTCTATATTACAGAAACAAGGTCATTCGTATATTATGTAAAATATAATAGGGATATAATTTCATGTTATTTTTATTCACATATATTTTTTTGAAAATAATTCATGTAGTAGGTCTCAGGGCCAATTTTCTCTAAAGTGAACTAATACGTCTGCTGTACGCAATTGCCCATAACTTTTAGTGAAAAAGTAAACATGACCCCCCCCCCTCGGTCTATTGTTGTGTTCCTGCCAGGCAGAAATAGTTTATAATGAACTTCATTATATATATATACAAATGCCGTTGATCGTTGGTCTTAGCAGAGAGTGCCACAAAAGTGCCACTATCAAAACAGCTCCTGCGTCAAAACTACTAAACAGAACAGCGTATGTCAATTACCACGTTAAAACAGAGCTTATCGAAATTATGTGTATCGTGGAAAGCCAACCTCAGTCAGAACCCAATAACCTCTACCTAAAGCGATACTGGAGTGATCGGTACCATTAAAATAATTTATGAAGCCTGGGAGCAAAAGAGTTAATCTCGATCGTCATTTCTAGTCTAAATCAGTATGGACAACATTTTCTGTTCTAACTCAGTTTTACGCATGTTATCGCTGTGTGGCACGTTTTTAGACTTCAGCAGAAAGTGCCTGTGAAGCTTTATATACCACTCTGTCCGTCCGTCCGATTGTCGACAACTCAGGAACTACTAAAGCTAACAAGATAGTTGAGATGTTGTTGGAAAGGTCTTGGTGAGATGAGTTCAAACCTGTATAAATGATCAAGATCACAGGCACGGGTCCCAAAAAGGAAGGAGAGGGCGTCAAATTTATAATAGGGGCGACAAAGTTTGCTTTGCCCAGGGTGCCTTGAACCCTAAATCCGGTCCTGCCCTCTATATTTTCGAAACCCCCCCCCCGTAAGTTATTATTTTTTTACGGTGGAGAATCGACATAAGCCATACAGAACTCTATTTAAACTCGGCAATTCACCAATTTCGTCTTTATACCCCCGAAATTGGAAATCCTGGTAGAATCCCTGGACACAGCTCAATAAACATCATGTCTAAATAAGGTAATTTTATTTTTAGAACCAATGAACAGATATAAGTCTGACACCGGAGTGAAATAAATCGGCCAACAAGAGGATTTCTGCCAACTGGCAGCATATTAGATTCAGCCGCTATCTTGGAAATGGACCACGTGACAGATGGACAACATCTATTTTCAAAGTGTCTGTGACAAAGATAATAATAATCAAAAGAGAAACTCAGCGCTAAGAGTTTTGCACGTGGTGGACTTTATATAAGTTCCCGAATTAATATTATTAACTATTAACTAGTATCTTCCGTAAATAAATAAATATATATATATGAAGGCCTAAAAACTAGTTCTTCTGACAGTAGTTTGTACGTTACGATAATTTCACAGTAGCATCTGGGGATAGACCAACGAGCATTTCTATATATCATAATTCATAAATATCTCCAATGAAGAAAAGAAATTTAATTCTACTTGAAATATTTAAAGCTCGGAATAAGGGAGGATGATCATTTTACTAAATTTTCACCCTAGCTGATATTTAATTATAAATAGAGCAATTATTTTAGTAAAGAAATCAATATGTAAAATAGGTTCAAGGGGTTTTGAGTTCGAGTTCCAGCTGGGGAGTACGTTTGTGGAATTAAAAAGACATTAAAAGACATTCTATTAGGATGGAATGAAGTCAGTTATTAAAATGTCAAAAAAATTAGATTTAATTTTAAAATATTAAAATGTAAAACGCGTTCTCAAAATATCGGCAGTCTCTGTTACATATTGCAAAGTCTTTATTGTTTTCGAAAATCCTGTGATAAATGGTATATTTCACAATTTGATGAAAACCAATGTTAGCCATCAGCATGTATTGACAAAGCGTCACAGAAATTCCCTTACTTCTTTTTTTTTTTTTTAATTTCCGCAGAAATCGACCATTACTAACAACTTTTTACAAAGACCTCGTTTCCTTGCCAATAGTTTCTTTAGTGTTCTCGTTAAATTAGTAAATGAAATCGAAAAGGGACTTTTTTACCCTATGAGTGTCTTTCTTTTTCTTTGAAAAGCTTATTAGGAACAGCGATGACACTAGCAAAGCTAATATGTGGAATTTCCCCTCCATGTCACCACGTGAGGTATGATGATGAGCTAAAATTGAGCGGATGTGACACTATTATCACACCTCTTCGGCTTCTTGTGAAATAATGTTTCTTTTTTGGAGGAAGAGGGGAGAAAAGAAAAGACACGCCTATGTTTTTTCCAACCTCGAAATGTAGTTATAATGCATGAGTCTCTGCTTCTTTCGCGTCGCCTCTTCACCTTCTGACAATGCCGACAGGTTCAAGCATTTCTGTTGCCACACGCCGCGAAGACATCGAAGTTGAAAGTTGTCATTGCTTGCATTCTAATTACTTCAGTCTCTTTTGCAAGTTTGCTGTCATCATGATACGCAACTGTCTGTCTGACTGAGTGGCTGCTTTTTTTTTTTGTATGCAACAACGCATTCGGATACCATATGAATGTAGCTGCTCGCGGAGGACATGGGGGAACATACTGAAGTGATTCATCACAACTTTTTGCGAGGCACGGATGTCATTACGTCTACATCCCTGAGATTCTTGGTTCGAATTTCATCTAGGGCATTGCTGTTTGTGGATTTAATTAGGAACTTAACAACTGACAGAATCGAGTTGAGGCAAAGTCGTTAATAAACCGCGGATTTTTAGGTTCTATAAATTAAGTTACGTACCTAAAATATACACTTTAAAATCTAAAATTAAGCACTAAATAAAAAAATAGCCTCCTAAAATAAAATATCAGAATCTATGCCTGATAGAAGCTGACGCCCCCTCAACGTTAATGGGGTCTGCTGTGCATAACGGAGTCACAACAAATTGCGTTTTCTATTGGACAATCTCACAGAGAAACCTACTACACTCCACTACATCAACAGCAGATGTCAGGAAACCTGACGGTTCAGTCGATTGGCCTGAATTCCAATCCGGTTGCTAACCTGAACCTGACAGTGTGAACGATCTGAGCCTGAAGAACACAAATAAAAATTCAAAATCAACAGACAGTGTTAAGAACACCATTCACGTAAATGTACGATTACCCATCAGGGACAAAATCCTGACAGGCAAACCTAACAGTGTGAAATGACTCTAACAAGGCAACTGTCTCCGGTAGAAATCGAAAATCAATATGTAACTTACAGAGTGTTGATGATGTGTTCAAATAAACACTCCTGTAAAACTACGTTTCAGTATTTAGAGGAACACAAATTGCAGGACTTGAAAATTCGTGAAATTTTGTTCCGAACGCCTACAGAGTATACAACACTTCATATGCGTGGACGTATCCCGTTTACTTTCATAGGCTACCAAAGGTAGCCACGAGTGTATTATTCTACACATATTCGTCACGCCGTCGTACGTACTGAAACTTGGTTCATACGACGCGCCACAGCAGTTGTGTGAGTGTGCAATAAAATTGGTTATTCGTCGCCGCAGTTCAATCTCTCCTTCACTGCAACGTATGGCCGTGTTCTTTTCGCAATCGGCTTTTTAGATATTTATCTTGAACTACCAATAGTTCATCATATCGTCAAATCTTGAAACGTTAATTTAACTCATTTCCCGACGACACAATGATGCGATTTTGTGCAGCGAGGTAAGTTAGGTGACAATACAATATTCCATTGCTACTTTCATATATTTCTATAGATTTATATATTTTAAAAGCATATTTTATTTTTTTAATATGAACTTCTTTATCCTAAAATAAATACTAGCCCGAAACGATGTTGCGTTTGGCTGATTGCAGAACACTTTAAGATTTGACTGACAAACTGTCAGCTTGAGAAAAAGTGTCTGAACTCGAAAGAAATAATAATAAACTTTTAAAAACATACTTTCTTAAATACTTCGTAGTAAAAAGTAAACAATAATTGACTAAAAAGAAAAGCAGGAGGCGCTCCAATTGAAGAATATATGAACGGAGTGCATACGAGAGCGCGCCGCATGCTTTTCTTTTTAGTCATGTAAAACCACTTTTTTTTTTTACTTTTTATTACGAAGTGTTTCAGAAAAGTATATTTTTATTATTTTTTAGTTCTGTTTCTGGCAGACAGATGTGCATTATTATCTAGCATGCATGTAATTTATGTTTAACGGCAATGAAATACATTATATGAGGCTACCAGTGATTACAAATGGCAACCACAAAATTCTTCAGGTGGTTTCATTGGCCACCAAATTTTAGAGAACTTTTTAAACACTGGTAATAATTTACTACAATAAACGTTATAACTGTCTTCCATCACCTACAATACAATACAGAAAGACTCCTGGATGCGTCACTGTGACCCATGGAAAATTGATAATTGTGGGTGAGGAATGGCTCAAAACGTTTACCTTAGGAATTTACAGTTTAAAGTAGTTAACAGTTGCAATCGCCATTTATCAATAAAATTCAGGAAACTTTTTCTTTTGTAAAGAAAGCCAAAAAGCTTTTAAATGACTTTTTCTGTTGACCAGGTTTTATGTTAAGGGAGTAGAATGTTTTTTTCATTAGACATCAAGGTATGAGACCACATGTTTAAATTTATCACAGTGATGTTTTCAGGAGTTCTTATCTACTTATGATGGCAGTTGGAACGGTCGTAACGTTAAATATGACCTCACCTACCAACTTTCTGTCCTGTAATATTTTAGAGTTTCACACGGAATTTCTCACAAAGATTTCCAAGAAGCAACAGTCACACGTTTTAAATATAACCGAAAGATCACTTACATGATGTGTCACTGGACCCATGTTGTCATTTAAGAAAGTTTCACTTTTTACACCTCAAAAATAGAACAGTAAGCTTTACAAAAATGGTATATTTCCCAGGAAAAGTAACGTGTGTTGGGATTCTTCCCGGAAATCAATTGGTTACGAAATAAACCGTTGGGTCACCCTGTATTTATATAATATTCGCATTTGGCAGGGATCAGTGCAATCAATTAACACCTCAACTTGATTAATAACATTAATTTAACATACAAATTATCCTTAGCGTAACCTTTGATATGAAAGTAAGCGGGAAATCCATACAGTTTACGCATATGTATAAAGTGTTGCCGACCCTCCAGGCGTTCATAACAAAATTTCACTAACTTTGAAGTCTTGTAACGCGCGTTGCGCTTAATTCCGAAATGTAGGACTACAGAAGTGTTCATTTGAACACATCACCAATGCGCTCTTGAAGCTTCATATTGATTTGCGATTTCCACAGAAGATAGTTCTCTTGTAAGAGGATAATTGAATTGCCCCGTTGCCAAACATAATATATTCAAAACACTAGGGAAGAAATTAGATATAAGTATCGCTAGATTCTTCACATTCTAGGGGTTAGTAATAATCACCATCGTGGAAGCCTCAGTATTTACTCTTTACATTTTGAAGAGAAAATACATTCCCTGGTAAGAAGCCTTCACAATTTTTCTCATTTTTCTTCATTTCGTAGAAAAGTGCCAAAGTTCACAAACTACGTTTTACAATTGGGCTACTAAATTTATACTGGAATTTCCAGATATTCTGAGGAAACGAGCCCGAAAGGATTAAATATCCTATACATATTTAAAGAACATACGTGGAATATTTTATGAATATTTCCGACGGACTCATATCGGACATTCAGGTTTGTATAAAATGTTCCACACATATTTTAAGGATATTCCAAGATCTCGACAAGAATGTTTCTAGTATTTCCCTATAATGTACCTGTGTTGTACTTAGTTGTTTTATTTATTTAATAGAACATAAAATGCGCATTGCTCATACAATGTTAAATTTTGCATAATTTTTTTTCTCTACTTTAATAAGATTTTGATTACAAATCCTTCCTTCTTCCTTCAAATACTTTACAAAATTCTGATTTTGTTCTTATTCTGAAGCAGAGATAGTGAATTTTTGTGGAATTCCATTTAGTTTTTCCTTTCCTAACCTTATAATAAATTTGACTATATCTTATTCTGTAGGGGGAAAAAGACAGAAGAGAAATCATTATCATCTTGCATCAAATCTAAATTTCTTTAGTAGTAGAATCATATTTCCATTTGCTCTGCTTTCATGTTGACGGGTTTTAGACATGTATACTCTACTAAGCATCATTATATATATTTTATTTTGCTTATCTGGTCATATACATTTTTGTTTCCTTCTTTGTTCCTGTGAAACAGATACGATTACCGTACACGGATAACACTGAATTATTATAACCTTGCCGCTAACCTGATATGCAATAAATATGTCTTGAACTAAGATGGCATCTGACGGCTTCTTTCCTTGATGAAGATAAATGACAATAATAGAAGCATACATAGTGAAAAAGAAACGTACAGATTAGCCATGCGAAGCTGAACAACGACTGAACTGAGAACTAGAGCAGTTAGTGAATTATTCTACATTATTCAATTACCGAATATCTGGTATAGAAAATACAAACTTTTTTTCCCACTGATCTACTTTAATTATACTCCACTGATCTGCTTGTAAATACTTTATTTCTGTTTTCACTTCATACTGTAAGCTGACTGAAGAGCCAAAAGGTTGCTTCTTATTCTGGTAGAACTAAAGTACGTAGTTGACCGAGCTTGGAGACTAGGAAGAAGTATGTATAATCACCGAGATCAGCTACTTTAGCTGACTAAAGTTTTGCAGCTAGATTGTCAGAACCATCAAACAAAATGCAGATCTAAAACAAAAGATAGTCATAGTGAATTGAAATATATGAGTTGACATCGCATTTTTAGCAGTGCTATAACAGTTCGAATATTATTAATGCTTTTTTAATTACCGTAATTCATGAGCGTCACTACTGTTTCCCCTACTCGCTTTGCAATTTTACGTTTAGTCATTTTTATTTGCTATTAATTGCATTTTAAAACGATACCTTCATCCAAGTTTGAAACACAGCCTTTGTCTTTTTTGTAGTTTGTCACTGCAGTCCTTCCCCGAACTTACAGTGACGTAAAAGCGACAGTAGTGACATTTAACTTTCATATATGGATTTTCAAGTCATATGAATATAGTTTGTTTTCTTCCTCATATAATATATAGAAGTTTTACATAAGAAGAAATTTCAAGAACCACATAAAAGAAACATATCTTGAATATGCATAAATTTTGAAGATATGAGAATGTGGCACACAAGACTTTGTTAAAAGTATCTATGCAGGGACGTTGAGGTGTTCATGTAATACAATGACAATATGCAGGGGTGGAATGGAGGGTATACGCGGGTACACGCCGTGTACCCACCTAATAGTATAAATCACAGCGTGTACCCACCTCAGTGCATAAATATAAAGGAACGTGTTCCCAAATCCGGATTTTTATTGAGCAGCGTGTACCCCCCAAAAATCTTACCATTCCAGCCCTGACAATATGTCTTTACTTTAGGGAGAAGGCCTGTTTGTAAAAAACAAAATGATAATTTTGCTATTAATGAAATGGCACAGTATTCTTATATACGTAACAAAATATTACAATATAGATAACTCAGTGAAGTTTTATATAGCAAAATGTAAAAAGGCATTCTAAATTTATTTAACGCAGATTTTATTATTATTATTTCAGCATTTTTGACAGTGCTGATTTATGTAAATTATTAGATAAAAAATTACCACAGTAATTCACAAGAATGTGATAAAAAATTGATCTTGAAATAAAATCATTCTTTCATTTCTTTCATACTTCTATCATGATTTTGAATTATAGTGTTTCTCCTTTCTTACTACACTGTGCGTGTATAGTTCTTTTTATCACATTTTGAAGCCTATAGCAGATAAGAGGTGCATATAATTGCTGCTGCTGTACTTTGTTTTCTTGTCACTGCTGTGGCTCTCCCTTATCCTGTCACAGCTGTGCCGGACTTGTTACCTCCGTTTCCAAATTATTCTTTTCACAAATTAACAATGCCATTGATGTGAAACCACGCAAATACCTTAAGAACCCTCTTACCTGGCGCGAGGAGGTCTCTTAAGTAAACAACACTCTATCAAAGTAAGCTAACTGATAATTTGCTATTACAAGAAAAATATAACAAGACCAAAAGTTGTTTAAAAATATTGTTTCCTAATGTTTCGTCAAGTTGACTTTCTGCTCTATATGTATGAAATTTATAATTACCATAATGTCGTTATAATGTGGATCCTATAATTATGTTTAATTTAGTCAAAATTATTGCATATTATGAACTACGTTTTATTGTTCTAAATAGAAAACCCAGTGTTAGGAAACACAGTCAAGAGGTCAGCCATGTTAGGAAGAATTATACATTTTAGAATCCTGTGCCAAACTGCGTGATAAGTGTCATTTTAAGAAGAAAGAAGGTTCTATGTTACCAAAACTTATAAAAATGACCTCATCCTCAATAATTTATTTTTCAGTTTTGTGGAAGCCAAAAATCAAAGTTCGGAGAGGATCTTTAGATTTGTTAAAATTTATGTTGAAGGTGAAGTAGTGAGCAGAGTAGTAGTAATCGCAATTTAAGTACAAGCTCTGATTAGCTGATACAGCGTTCAGCCGGCGTTTTGGGGGGATGACGTCAGGAACATTCGAGGAAAGAGACCTGAGTTGTCAAAGGGTTACCTGCAAGACATCTAGTTTTTCTAAGATGCTATTTACAAAGTAGTGTTTATCTTACGAACGGGTTAACGTACCAAGGTGATCGAAGCATCAAACTAAACCAGAATTTATTAAGTAATACGTTTACAATAGCCTTATTTATCGAAAAAATATATGTATTCAGAGTGTTTTCTTAGCGGGAACTTCGAGACTGTTCAAGACGATTGAGATGTTGCTTTATTTTTAAGTTGTTAGCCAATATTCAGTTCTTTATGAACTATTATGTGAACTATATTCTATAATCAGAATGTATTTTTCGGTTGATACCAGAGCGTCTAAGACCTGACCTGCATTTTGGGGTAGTATTCTATAGAAGGAAAATCTTGAGAATTTTTAGGACGATGCCCAAGAAATTGTATGATAAGCGCACGAAACTTGCTACAGAGATGTGGATATAATAAGGGGTGTGGGGGAGGGAGAAATCTTGGTAAATCTCAAAGTTGGCAAATCCGCAACATTCAAACGATCATGTTACTGAAGAAAGATAGAATCTTCTGTAAGAAGCTATTTATTGAAACTCCTCAATATATGAGAGCAAAAGGTACGTTGACAATTCCACGTACATCATTTCGATTTTGGAAAAGGTCCACGTACGTTATTTTGATTGTGGATCTTCCGAAACTTAGTGTAAAGAAGTTTTGACTGCTTTTCATTATAAACACTACCTGAAAATTTGATGGGGTGATTTTCCATTTTCTGGCACTACTTTTCTCTTGCTTTACTAACAGGCTCTGTAGGCAATATATTGTTTTCTTCTTCCGGGAAGCAACAGTATAGGGCATAAATGCTTTATCATACAGGACATATTAAAGGGACCATACTAAAAGTATATTTATAATACAGGACATATTAAACATATATTTTCTTCAAAGTAGGCCATAATACAATTACCACAGAAGGTGTGTATACAACTTGTATTACCGTCCTATTCCTGTTCGGATGCCAGGTACGTTGTCGACCCCGACTTTCGAATGACAAGCCTGCAAACTGCGAGGTTGTCCTCCGCACCAAGGTGTCGCAACCAGAGATAGATCGAGGAAGGATTGCCTGGAAGCCGGGTCTGCTCTCCACGGGGACAGTGATACTGCTCCACGTAACGAATAATAAAAGAATCGGAGAAATAATTCCTGATAAGTATATCAACACCTACCTGTTGAACACCTGATGAAGCTACGAGTGGATGACGCGAAATACGGTATATATCGTAAAGTGAAAGGATACGGAACTGAGGAAAGTTACTTTGCTCAACCCACAGTTCACCAGCGATTTCGAATAGTTAGCTGTAAAACAAAGTGATTAGACAAAGGAATATTGCACTGGCATGTATACAAGCAATTGGTGGATTTGTTTCCACATTCTTTAGGAGTAGTACGTTTAGTAAGAGAAGTCACAATTCGATTATTCACGAACGCTTTGTAAAAGAAACCTTGGCTAGAAGAGGGTTTGAACTCACGTTAGCTGGTTTCACTGAGAAGTCGATCACTATACCGCTGAACCCCACTGCCAACTATAAGCGACGAAACAATATTAACAAGTCTTGTAAAGTGATGGAAGAGCGAAAGGTTAGTGGTTCGGTTCCTGGTCAACTCAACAAATTCGTTTTTTCTTTCTCTGTAGTTCATGTGCAGATGATATGTGCTGCAGTACTTTTTGGCAGGTAAAGTGATCCCTTGTGTTCTGTATCATTCTGTTCCTTAATTCTTATTCTTTTTACTTCGCTTGTTTAAAATCTACTCAGTTACATAGTATAGTTGTATGTTCACATACAGGAGCGTAACGAAAATGATCAAGCCTGCCTGCGAAAAGATAAAATGGTCCACCTCAACCAATAACAAAGTATGTTGTAGCAGGTAAAAGTGTAAATTTAATGCATTAAATTGTCGATGGACTATGGGAATTACTGAAAAATTATTAAGAAAATAAATTATTTATAAATTTTATAAAAAGGGACAAACATAAGTTATGGGAAATCAAATTCAGTATCAATAAGCACACACTTTTATCTGCGGTTAGAGTGTTTCTAGTATTTATAGAAGAGTACTTATACATCTCTAATGAAACTGGTCCTCGGGATGGCCGGAAGGTTAGCACGCACAAGGTCAAGAGTTCGATTCTCCCGAGTCTAATGAACGAAATGGTTCGGAGCCAGCTTTACCAAAAATTTTAGGTTCTGTTCTTAGAATCTCGTTATGACATTAAAGACAATCAATCAATCCAAACTAAAACATGCAACAGGCTTTTCTGAATATGAAAGTACTGATGATTTCACTGACATAAATAAATCTAGCGTTTTCACATTCAACACTGAGAAGGCTGAGTCTTGAGTTATAGAATTCCTCTTTGTAAGTATTAACTTTGAAAATGAGAACTTGCTAACACTAAAACCACTAAGATCGTTGGGTGCAACCAGTGAGCTCTATTGAACGATACTACAAAGCTCAGTTGCATTACAAATCTATTGGTTATATGAAGCAGAGGGAACATTTAACTATGATACGTTCACTACGAAGGCCGTTCAGGGCGACGCGAAGGATATATCGATGAGGATGAATGCGGTCTCCCTTGCAGGACTAACATTACGTGACTGTTCACATATACATTTAAATAGTACAGATGCAGACATGTCAACTCTCACGCAAAATGAGTGAGATATTTTTAAAAGAATGCGTGAGAGATTATGTGGTTTGGAAGGTTTAACGTTTGTCTGTGTTATGTAGTTTAACGTTTGTGTTGTAACTCTTTAGCATGTTTTTAGTTTCTCAGCAAGCTCCCACATTTCATTCCTTCATGATTGGCAACTCTCCCGCATTTTATTCCTTTCCGATTGGCAACTCTCCCGCATTCGAAATTCTCTAGGTTGAAATGTCTTTTGCATGTATGTTTATATAAATAAAAGATTGCATTACTCTTGCGAAATTATTGTTAATAATTCTGCAAGTGTAATGCAACCGTTTATATATACTGTTAACCGTTAACTTTCATACTGTTAACCGTTCTGTTCTAAAAAACTGTCCGCTATTAGGATCTGTCTGCTATTTAGAAATACACATTGAAACTTTCCTTAATAGGCCATAAGCAAGAAAACGAAATGCAAATTGAATTACTGAACACTAGTTCCAACTAAATTACTGTGCATATAGCTTTATATATATATACAAAGGTATTCTTCTATCTACTTGAGTTTTGTTACTTGTTTGATCGTTGTTACTGAAATGCAGAGCATAATAGGAACTGGTATGATTGAAGGTATATGTTTCTATATATTTTCTGAAACGATTTAGTTAGTGAAATCGTACCATGAATTTTAACTCTGCAAATTCAACCTCTGTGGAATGCTGGAAGAAATAAACCTAGACAAACTTATTCTAATTGGAGCGCTGCAAGAACTAGCCTGAATTGAAGATTAACTAGCGTGACCGCCGTGGCCGAGACGTTTAAAGCACGTGTTCACGACGCTTTTGATTCCCATGTGGACGAGTTCGAATCCAGGAACTGCCAGAACATTTTAGCTTTTCTTCAACGTTCATATTCTGTTCTCTACGAATTGGGAAATAGTATTCACATTGAAGATAACAGAAATTATGGTGGCGTTAATTATCAAATAAGAATGTCGGAATTCCGAAATGCAATGCGTAGCGAATTCCGAAATTGACTTTGTTTCAAATTCAACTGAATTCAAAACATCTCTATTCGGAACCAACTTTAGCAGAAAATGTAGTGCCATCTTTAGAAGCTCAGGATATCTATCCGGCAGGGTGTAACAACATTGTTACTGATAATATTCAGTAAGTGTATTGGAGGGGGTTACAAGTAAAGTCTTCATATGTCTTGCATATGAAAAGATATTTTAAGCACAAAACCTTTACACCAGAGCTAAAATCATTAACACGACATAGGTGACCATTATCACGTTCTGAAACTTGACCCGAATAACCCGATTGATTCGGTCTGGGAAATATAATTTACTGGGAATTTCGGAGTCGTTTATTTAGTGTTCTCTACGTAACATCTCCGGTCCTGATGACCCTGAAAGGAAACATTGTCCAAAGGAAATAATTAAAGACTTTGCTTTGTTCTACGAGTTACTGGGTCTAAATCTGATCACAGGGTCAAGTCGGTTGCGAAGCCGGTATCCGGCCGAAAACTTGACCCGGTGACCCGTTTTAGCTTTGATTTACAGACGACCGCCATATAGAGAGGTCTCTATAGATAAATTTTTTACTATAAAAGGAAACATCAAGCCTCCGTGTTCGTTTTTAAGAATGTCTGCTGTGGACAGAGTTTCTTTGCAAATATTCAATGCTATTCTGCGAGGGACTTTAAAGTGTTACCTATCGGAAGTTTTACTGTAGCAACAATAATAATAGTGCTTATAAGCATGCCTTTTGAACCTGCACTGCTAGATTAATGTATGAGATTTTATCGTTGCTTCCATTTTTCTTGGATTTTCTTGATTTCGGATATTAGGGGGCACTAACTTATCTGTACGTCGTTGAATCAATAAATTTCCACGTGAAATACGGTGTAAACAATTTACAGAAAGAAAGCTAGTTGTTTCCGAAGCTCAGCTCTAAACCTGAACTTAGTAATATTTCCTTATTATTTTAAACTGGCAGGGTGGTGCAGTGGTAACGAGCTGGACTTATCAGTATTAAAGCTAGCTAACATAGGTTCAAATCCTCTTCTACCAAAAGTTTTTTTTTAACGAAGCGATCGTGAACAATCGAATAGTGACTTCTTGTACTAAACGTCGACTTCTAAAGATGTGGAAGCAAATCCATCGAGTCGCCTAAGATGGGAAGATACCTCAACTTGCGAAGAGCTGTGTCGCGATAAAGAAGACGATCATTTTCAAAAATATTGATTGGAGATGCAAAACAAAGTTTATGGGCGTTAACAGGATAATTGAAGCGGTTAGAGGTTAAAGGTGTTTTGTTATATTTTTCGAAAAAAAAAAAAAAAGAGTTCTGCTGGTGGATGAAAGTGTTATGTGTTATTCTTGCTCTACAACACCCCATTTAAGTTATTCCTCGTCTGAATAAAGAGATTCAGAAACGACGAAGGAGATATGTTACACAGACAAACGAGTTTGTTTGTGGAAGAAGGTGGAAGGAAAAATGTAACATGACACCAATATCCTCTAGCCGCTTCAATTCAAAACTTGCCATTGCCTTGAAATATTAACTTTTCAAGTTATTATTCTTAGAAAGAAACTCTATAGCATTTGTTAAGCAATATTTGAGAAGCGAAGCCTGTGGAGTAAAGGTTATTGTGCCAGACTTCCTATCAGACAGCCTGGGTTCGATTCCCAACCAGTTAGTGTTTTTCGCATAAAATGATTGCTTCAAACAGTGATTCATCTCGGGTTGGAGAACTACGAGAGAAGATTGGATAACCTCACTGGCAAGGATAAGCGAATAAACAGTGGATGTGTTCTTTAGTATGATGGTAACGAATGTAGTTTTTATGTTTTTCATTGGTCTTTCTCTATCCCCTTTTTCTTGACGTTTTCTTTTGATTTCTAGGTCTCTTTTCCTTCAATCTCTCTTTCTCTTCTTTATTATCTTTTCCTCTTACTCATTACTTCCCCTCCTATCACACATATATACAGATGACACCTCACTTTAATGCGAGGGTAAGGAATTCGCTATTTTTTCTTAGTGTCCGCACCTCCCGCTGAGTTTATGGCTGTAGTAATCCTCCTGTTTTTTCCTACGCAGGGTTGCCCGTCCAGTTCTAATACTTACTAGACACTTCTCAATTCTCTAACGTACAAAAGACTGTCAAATAACTTAAAAAGGACACACTATGCGTGTAGATTTGCTCGAAAACGTACTCGAGTGGCCCATATATTTATTAATAGTGATTTATTTTCTCCCACTTGTAGCCCTCCATCCTGTAACTATCACATATTCACATGAAAAAAATTGAATATGGGTAGTTGTAGAATGTAGACGCATTCTGATATACTACATAGTCTGTCGACATTGTTAATGTTTCATTGTCTGTGTTTGTGTGTATGGATGAGTGTTTCTATGTACATGCATTTTCTGTGAATATGTCAATATATTGCTGTGTGTACAACTCACTTTGAACGTATATTTAAGGTTGATTGGAAGAAAAGCTCTATCGGCCTTAACTCCGCCATAATAAATAAGGCGAAATAAATATCTCAGATGTACATTCACTAATTCAGTCACAGCCTACCCATCCCCCGTAATCCAGGTGGTAACGGCAGTGATTTCGGATCAAATGAATAGACACACAGGTTCGAAACCCACAGCCGGCCATTCTGTCCGTTTCCCTCCGTTTTACCAGCCGAATTCCGTGTGGTAACTTAAGTAAGGAACCTTCCGCTATCTTCCCCATACTTTCTAGTACCTTATCCGGGCCTGAGTCATAGATGCTTAAAGACGTTAAATAAATTCAAATATAAAAATCAGACCCAGCGAGAGAGTCCATTGAACGGAATGGTTGCAGTTCACTTTACCAAAAATTATAGGCTCCATCCTTAGAAGGTCACAAATTTATTCAGGATTTTAATAACCCAGTCAACTAGACCCAGCTCTCGTGGACTGCACGTTGACTTCGGATAAGCACGAGGTGACGGGGAAACTTCGAGCCCTGTTCAAGTCGACTGTCCTGACAGGCTTTCTAAGATTTCCACTAGTTTTAAGAACTGAATGCCGGGATGGTACCTAGAAACTAAGCCCTGACTGTTGCCTTCAGTTTTCTTTCGCCATACTAATAAAGAATTACAGGTGACCTCCTATAACCCTAAGAAATTCTAAAGGTCAGAAATGATAAAAAAAAATTAATACATTTTTCAACTTCTTTAAGTCGGTTGACAAAACAAGTGAAAAAGAATTTTGATCTTGACCATCAACCTTCTGGGAGGATGTGTAATTCCGAGAACGGCTTCAACGGCAACTTTAACTTACTAGTGCAATAAAGAGGATGGAGTGAATGCACTCGCCCCTGCAAGAAGTTGTTTGCCTGAGTAGAGTGTGGCCCACCTTATGGGTACCCTTTGTACTACCGCCTCTATTGTTCGGGAAACGACCATGTTCACCTGTCATGTAGGATTATGGTGCACAAAGGCGAGATTGATGATCTTGGGAGGGTGCTTTGTAAAAGAGTATGAGTAGGTGACAGCGCTAACGGATAATACGGCGATGGATGGTTTTGTGAAGGACTGTGTTACGTAGTGGGGGAAGCGCAGTCGTTTGTCATTTTTGCAAGAAGACTAAAGTTGACAGTTTTTCTAAAAAGAAAAAGATAAAGAATGGGAGATTGGCGGTTACTTTGAGGCTGAAGAATAAAGGGGTCGTAACAGTCTGTCCAGTGACAAGGGATGTGTCAGAGCTAGTATTGAAGCGTGAATAAGATGAATGATGTTCATGAACGTATGTTACCCGAAAAAGGAAGAAAATAAATATATATTGTTGAGCGGACATGTTAAGAGAAGGGATAATGTTTGTCGGAGTAATATATAGTATATTAATTTCGGTCAAGACCGTCAATTTCCGCCTTCGTTCGTTGGTTCGTTCTGGCTGGAGGATCTTA
>JAGDQP010004834.1:50251-81380 GCA_022664845.1 Lepisma saccharinum
CCTGTCATATATTGTGTACTAATTTTTTACAAAAGTGCTATCCGCTTCCCTGCTCGACCAATTACAAATCTCTATGCGTGATTAATTACCAAATAGTAAATCCATATCTGTGCTTATTATAATAAAATTCCCTGTCCTGCCAATCACAAATCTATAGGTGTGATTAATTACCAAATGCTAAATCCATATCTGTGCTTATTATAATAAAATTCCCTGTCCTGCCAATCACAAATCTATAGGTGTGATTAATTACCAAATGCTAAATCCATATCTGTGCTTATTATAATAAAATTCCATGTCCTGCCAATTACAAATCTATATGCGTGATTCATTACCAAATGCTAAATCTGGATCTGTGCTTATTATAATAACTTTCCATGTCCTGCCAATCATATGACCAGATTTAAATTCTTTTCTGTTTGTCAAATCGACTATTAACTATTCATATACGTGGTACAGTATTACTCTATGCATTTGCCTGTGTATTAAAGACACGTGACCTATCATTAGCTCATATCTCTGACATTTATTTTGAATATGTAAATACGGAAATGTGCACTATTGCTGGCTATTAGTGTGTTCAATTGTTTATTCTACCATTACATAGCTGAACTATTTTGATTAATCAGATACGTCGTTGAACATACCAATGCTGTCATAGTTTTAGTACAAATGCAAAAACCTATTGCCGTTGCACAACGCTGGTAATGCCCACTTGCTTATCTACGGAATGATTAATATTCGTAATTTACCTTGGATTCAAAAGTAACATTCTCAACCGAGAGATGCTCATGCAGTGGAAACTCTACTAAACCGCAATGCCGATATGTCCGCTGTTATTTCCCCATTTTTGCAGTGTACAGAGATCCCTTGCTTACACCTAAACCTGCAGTGAAAAGCACAATACCAATACTCAAGCTTGCTATACCTTGTAACGTATATGACCCATCTACAATGATCCTTCACCATGTTGGACACATGTAGCCAGCACCACAAATACGGCCATATTCCTTAAGGAGGGTTTATTTTTTATTTCTATATACATTCTCGCTTAACATTTTACATTTGCCCCGTAAACACAAAAGATACAACCATAGGCTTATTCATTTCCCTTGTGTCAGTTTCCTATAGCCGACTTGTGAGTTTTAGCAGGGGTTGCCAGCTGACAGTACGCCTAAGAACGTTTATTCTTAGTTATTCAAATATCCATGCTGTCAGTGTTGCTATCGGTTCATCAACAAGAAAGATACATCCATTGTCTTTCATGCACATTTTAATGTCTGGTAAACAGCTTGGGACGTTTAGCTACGAAGGTTGGACACCGCGCAGTATGATCGAACACGTTTCTCTACATTTGTGTTTTACTATTCCTATTAGGCTGGTAAGAAATAGGATTACATTCCATTCTACAGTCATCCCTTTAACAAGGATTTTATTTTCCCGTAGTGTACATGACAAATTGCATTATACGCATTGTCCTATATTCTGATGACTGTGATCGCCTTTTCTATAAAGTTGACATTAGTTATCTACTCGCTCAACCATTGCAACAGCATTCCCTAGCATAATAAATTTTCAGCATTGACAGCCAGAGGGTGCTACAACCATCAAAAAAATATTCATACAGCGAAATAATATTTTATATTATTGCCAATACTATTTTATATTGATCAACGGCCATTCACAATTCCGGAAATTGTAACAATTTATCTAAAGACCATGACCCGTCAGACAGTGATTATCAACTAATTATTATTTTATATGTGTAGCGTTGTCAGTGTTTAACGATCATTCACAATCCTATGATTACACCAGCCAATTCCGTACGACCACTAACGTTGGTACTTGTTACCACTTAGTATGCTATTCTTATAGAGCTAATAATATTCAACACGTTTATTCTATTAAAAGTATTATCCCTCTGCGTAAACTATACTGCTTGTGCAACGCCTCCAGTCTACCCTTAGCAAAGCCGATAAATGAGCTGCATCAACCTAATACAGACATATACTATTCATGTTCCTAGTTGCAATTCTAATTACCTTCCAGTAACGTAATCCCCACCATCAAAAAGATTCCCGGTTCAATGCATGCACAAAAAATGTTTAACAACGCATGGCTACATACCCACAGGGACTGGCAAGCATCTTGCATATACACACGATTGTGTTGCTTGCTTCACTGCAATGCCATGAACAGGTTAAGATCCTCCAGCCAGAACGAACCAACGAACGAAGGCGGAAATTGACGGTCTTGACCGAAATTAATATACTATATATTACTCCGACAAACATTATCCCTTCTCTTAACATGTCCGCTCAACAATATATATTTATTTTCTTCCTTTTTCGGGTAACATACGTTCATGAACATCATTCATCTTATTCACGCTTCAATACTAGCTCTGACACATCCCTTGTCACTGGACAGACTGTTACGACCCCTTTATTCTTCAGCCTCAAAGTAACCGCCAATCTCCCATTCTTTATCTTTTTCTTTTTAGAAAAACTGTCAACTTTAGTCTTCTTGCAAAAATGACAAACGACTGCGCTTCCCCCACTACGTAACACAGTCCTTCACAAAACCATCCATCGCCGTATTATCCGTTAGCGCTGTCACCTACTCATACTCTTTTACAAAGCACCCTCCCAAGATCATCAATCTCGCCTTTGTGCACCATAATCCTACATGACAGGTGAACATGGTCGTTTCCCGAACAATAGAGGCGGTAGTACAAAGGGTACCCATAAGGTGGGCCACACTCTACTTGTCTGTTTGATTCACATCAAGAAATTACAAAAGAATTGAACGATAGTTGTTCTGAGGACTTTGATGGAACATACTGAAGCTGTCTATGATTAAGTATTCAAAAATTACGTTAACCAAAACATCAGTTGGTAAAACGTTGGCTTTGTATTCGAAAGGTCGTATCCCAGCTGCCGACCATCCTGACAGGTTTTGCGAGGTTTTTACTATCACACCAGACAAATGGTACCTTCAACTTAGGACTTGACCGACTCCTTCCCGCATCCTTTCTCCTACTCTTCCCAGCCATAGCTGCCTAAAGACCATATATCAATACAATTCAATGAACAAAATAAACCTTCTGAACTTTGGTCCGAGTTCTCAGAAACTTCCGTCTTTACTACAAATAACTGCGAGGCGTCCAGTTCTATCTGTTACTATCTACTCCAGTAGTAATTGCTTATTTCTTGAGCCAATTTGAAATATTCCTAATCGAAATTTAGCACATTTGTAAGTTTCTCGCTACATATGCAACCAGAGATGTATTTAAGGGATAGGTCCTCCCCTCCCCCGAAATAAAGAGTCTAATGCAGAATTAGTATAATTTTATTAGTTAGCTTCTTCGTCACATTGTTTTATTACGTTCCGTATAACTTCCCTGGCTTCACTATGAATAGTTGTCATTTTTTGCACATTTAAGGCATTATCAAAGAGGTAACAAAGTCGCACGGAGCAAAGACGCATTAGAAAAAAAATCACAACAGCACCGGACCAACACTCACGCTACACTGACTGAATCTCTGAGATGACACTGAGGTGATAATTTTCATACGTCCGGCAATCCTGAAATTTCGCTTGAGTCAGGAAAAGAGAAGAACATATTTGAGTACTGGACTCGTCTGAAAGGAAAGGAAACACACTCCTTGTACCCCACTTCGTTACCCCGCGTACGCAAAGAAGTCAGAAGCCGTCTGTACACGCATACTCCTTGTGTGTGTATGTGCGTGTTTTCATTCTATCTGTGCGGATTGTTATAAACACTAAATTATTTGAACGTAATACCCCCAATAGAAGAAATTCACAGTAACATATTCCGAACAGAAAATCTTTTCAGAAATTGGTAGAAACAATCTCCCTGTTTTGTTTATTTGCAGAGAAGATTTTTTCCGAACATTAGTTTGCCACAAAACTTGTTTTCATCCTATAATTTATCAACATGCTATCAACCTTTATACACCGGGCAGGGATTTGAACGAAATCGTAGACTCTCACGCTGGGGTCCCTGGTGACCCCCTAATTATTACAGGGTACTGATTGATACCTCGTTGGAAAGCTTATGGAACACTGATTCCAACGATGTATCACTTGTGGAATTCCCGCCCTATTCTAATAGAAGAAGAAGAAGAAACAAAAATAATGCTAAAAATATAAAAACATAGAGTTTGGAGGAGCCTGGCAACCCTTACAATCACCCTATGCTAACAAAATGAAGCTAATGTGTAGGCAATACACTTGTGACAATAATATAAAAAAAACGGTAGCCATTGCTGCAATACAAAGCGAGATAAAAATTCAGAACAAAATTCCTATAAAAACGCCCTGTATATCATTTTCGAAGGGCTGTTGCAGACCTTCACGTTGTCGGCCCTGGTGACCTTCCTAATTATCACAGAGTCATTTGCACACCATGTTTTTCATTGTTGTCCATAGAACATACAGCAACAAGAATTATGCTTCTAGACCAATTCAGTAAAAAGATATATTGTCTTATATGGAATCGTCCAGAAAATAAATGTATTTTACGTAAAAAAACTGAGACTCAAAAAGTTGGCCAACTTTGCCCCTCCCCTATTACCCCACATAAGGAACAAGTACTTTTGCAGGGTATTAGTGTGTAATGGACTGCTTCATTTCTTCACATTCCAATTTTTATGACTGAACCTTCCAGGGGGAAATGCCCCCCCAAAAAACTTATGCAAAAACAAAAAAAACACGAACTTTATCCTCCCCCTCTCCGTCATGGTACCCCACACATACATAAAATGCATATTGGCGGCAAGCTTCATCCTTCAGGAATACATTGATACCAAAATTTTCTTCCTAGCTTAATTAGGGGCTGAGCTATTAAGGTTTAAAGCCATGACTCAGCAGGTGCATCCTTCGGCGTTTCAAGGTTAAATGTGCTTCATTCACATTTGAAATGTGGAACGTGCCAATTTTGATTTTGACCATTTGCAACTTTTCGTCTTGATACAGTTTGGATTTGTAATCTTCGCTGTTTCTGTTTGAAATTTAGTAAAAAGAAAATATCATTCATTCATTTTCCCTTTATGTTCGATTTGCATAAGTGGTCTGGAATGAAAGCTATGGCCTACGGTACCTACTGGGTTTGTTACAATGAATTCCGAACCAATACGTTCAATGAACCCCACCGAATTTTCAACCAAACTACGTTCACACAATGCGTAGATCCTTATCCTAGATGTATCACAGAACTCTCCAATTCCATTGGAAATCATTACTGTTTAATCTGACCACCAACTTTGGTCGTTATTTTGAAAGTGATTGAATGAGTTTTGAAATCACCCGTTTACATATTCGAATTACCCTCACAAAATATAAAATGCAAAAGTCACTTTTATCTTACTGAATTTCTGGGAAACTGTACTTTATAATTATCTTTTGATTCATTTTACCACATTTTCATCCACATGTTCATCTGTTCTCTGCCTCTGTCTCTCTCTCTCGCACGCACGCTTTCTCTCTCACTCTCTCTGATTTCTCTGTTTCTGTCAACAGACATCCATCGGTTTCAGTTTTTCATTGTGTGTGTTTAAACTAATTCCTGCGTCATCATATGTACTGCTTCATCTCGCTTTTATGCTTTCATTTCATCTGAACTAATTCATTTATATCTGAAAAAAATGTGCTTATGTTGTTTGCTTATTTTCGTTACGTATGAGAAAGAGAGGGAAGGAGAGACAGGGGTCTCTACCAGACACGATTATAGGATAAGAAGGTATTGGGTGGTCTAGCGTTCAGTGGTGTTCAGAGTCACAATTTTTTATGCGAAGTGTACATTAAACTATCATATTTTAATTTCTTTTTAAATACAAAAGAACACTATTTTGACTTTCGATTATTCCTATTCTTTTGAATTACGACAAAATTGTTTCATTGCTTTTTCCAACATACCTTATTATCACAGGTACTAACAAATTAAGCAGTTGCTTCTAGTCTACATTGTTGATTGTTGTAAGACGTATAGACCCAGGGGTGGAATGGAGGGTACACGGCGTGTACCCACCTTAAAAGTTTAGAAGGAAGTGTGTACCTACATGAATATTAGAACAACGCCGGGTACACGCCGTGTACTCATCTATTTTTAACCTGGCAAAGAAACACAAGACTGTACATGAACTGCCAAGACTACCGCGGCCAAATGCAACAAATAACTGGAAGACCCCGGTTAGAGCCCAGATCTCGGCAATGACAATTTCTCTGTGTATTTTTCAAGAGTAAACTTCACTCGAGGTCTTTGTGCATAAGAAAATATATCAAGTTTTTTGCCTATAATATTATATGAATCACATATATTGTTGTATAGGCCTACGTGTACGCTACTGTATAGCTTACTATTAATAGACTGTATCTTAAAGTGTTCTCTTTGTATTCATGTGCTAGCTTACACTTTATGTTGCAAATTAACAGAAATTCTCGGGACTTTCCAAGAATATTAGAGTGGGCCGCGGTGGCTTAATGGTTAGAGTGCTCACTTCTAGCGCTTCGGTTCGTCTGTTGAAACCCTGCTCTTGCCATGTGGGATTTCTCGTGGACAAACACCGTCTGTGTGGGTTTTCTCGGGGTTCTCGCGTTTCCTCCCACTTTCTTTATTCCACCATTCATTCCATCATCATCCATCTGACCTGAGCCTGAGTTGCCGAAAGGCCTAAAAAAATTAAATTCAAGAGAAGCAGAGGATTTCCAGAAATTCCCTAAAGTACAGGTAAGTCAAAATGAGCATGGATAAGAAGACTTTCCGTGCGAGTAGAAATGACATATGTAATCACCGCTATCGAACCGGACAATGACATTCTCTCTCACTGATGAACGCACCGAACGATTTTTGATGTGCATAATTATTACTTCTGTTTGTTATGCAACCACACATTTTTTGTTAAGAATTTACCATTGTTACACGAAAATTGAAGCTCTAATTATCGCGTGTCCGAGAACAGTCTGTTCGAAAACTTATAGAACAGCGTGTACCCAGAAAAAATTGCCATTCCACCCCTGTATAGACCTATACACTCGAGTACAAAATTAAAGGAAGAAAAGGCAACACAGTGCGAACGAATTGAAATATGAAAGTTGCCACAGGGTGTGCCTTGAAAACAGGTGATTAACAAAAACGCGGTACACACACGTGTATCAACGGGTGGACGGTGCTATCATATGTCGGTTTATTGTTTATATTATGCCATTAGCGTGATGTCATTAGTCACTATGGAGTAGTCAAATGGTGCACAGTGTGTATTTAGCAGAGCGACTAGGATTCTTGTGAATTGCAATGCTAATATAGCATTAATGTTCTCCGTCACACAAACTGTTCGTCTTTCACCGGGAGAGCTTTCTTTTCAAAGCTGGTTCTTGCCTCGAAGTTCGTAATCCATGTTTTATCCATGGCATGCAATCTATGGCATGGTGGTGTGGTAGTGCAATGGATACTTGATCTTCAACTTGGAGATCCGGGTTCGAGTCCCAGTCACAGCGGCTTCCAATATTCCTGTGTTAATTTAAATTACAATTTAACTCGGAAAAAGCTTCGATTTGTTTCCGAACGAATATTATTTATCGATAAATATAATTTTTTAAAGATATCGGTGTCATATTTCATGATAAAACTTATCAATGTGAGGGAAAATATGATAAATTTATACTTTAAAAAATTCACTTAACTTAAAAATATCGAAAATGTCCCTGCTCAATTCCACATGCGCTCCCTCACCAAAATCCTGGATCTGCCACTGGTTTTATGTGGTGTCTTCGAATGTTTAATACATAAACTATATAGAAAGTATTCATTTGCTTAAAGTTTAGATTGGTTCATTGAGCTGGGTTCTGTTCATTGGTCTGTTTCTGCATGATATTTCAGCAAGGATAATAAAACAAGCACAACTAGATTCATTGAGTGGTCCAATTCAATAAATAATTTAATAAAAATGTAACTTTCTTTACCAAGTTAGGAAAATTAGTAACAGAATACGTAGTGATGATGTACATATTTTATACCGGTATATCATTATGTTTACATGACGAAAATCTACATGCACTTCTTATACATTTTAAAATAAATCAATTTAGGATCCCTTCAACATGAAATACATTTTGTGCATAATTAGTCCTGGAAAACTCCGAATAATTTATTTCTTTTTAAACAAAAACTTTATTATCTAATGAGAAAAAAGACAAAAAAAATGCACTGTCTTCTTTGTAGTAGAATTAGTTATTTGCTATGTCACTAAATCTACCTGCGCTGTAACCCCGTTCCCGCAAAATGTTTTCCTCGTTAGTAGGCTATCAAAACCACTGATTAGAACACACGGGCTTGTGTAACCAGAGATAAAAAACGTATAAAAGTAATGAAACGTCTCAAAGTGTACAAGAAATGCGCTTTTTACAATGTAGAAATTGACAGGAAAAAAAGAACAAAATAATTTCATTTTAAAAACAGCCATGACATAATGTGATTATATAAATAGGCCTATCAACAATCGGAGCAATTACGAATAGATAAAAACTATTTGTAATATTCCATATTTCGACAATTTATTTATTGATCGTTTGTTTCTAGATTCGCCAGCGATATTAAAATTTGAAATCATACAGTCCTAAGAAGTTACCTCATTATGTCTCATTTTAAAAAAATCAACTGACTATTAACATTCAATAAACATTTTCTTTCTTTTCATAGCGTTTAGCATGGACAGATTTAGGAGAGAGATCCTGGTGGGGGGGGGGGAGCAATTACTTTAAAAGCTATCGTTTAGAATGAAACATTTATGGTCATTCTAAAATGACTAGGGGGCCAATGCCCCCATGCCCCCCCCCTAAATCCGCCTATGGCACTTAGTCCAGATTTCTGGCAAAGTCCAGAAATCCAATCTTCGGGGAGAAAAAATCAAGTCCAGCAAGGAGGCTTATTTAGTACCTAATGGAATCACATATTGGTTTGTGCATCCAGCTGCCTCAAGTCTAAGCGTGGTGTGAATATCACTAAGGTCCATTCAAATTTACAGATATAGTTCTATGAGACAGATCTGTTAAGACTCCTCGCTACTCCCTCCCCCACTTTTTAACATTTTTCAAAATATTTCTAAATTCAATAGCATTATCAAAATGTTAAGAAGATACATCTCTAGTACTTACAAATTACTATGAAATACAATGGACAGCGATCTCGAGATCTTATCCGTTGATGAGTGTGATACGTTGTTAATTACATAATGACGTCATAATCTTTGACAACGAATCACTCATCAATGGACAAGATCTCGAGATCACTGTCCATTGTATTTCATAGTAATTTGTAAGTACTAGAGATGTATCTTAAAATTTTGATAATGCTATTAAATTTAGAAATATTTTGAAAATGTTAAAAAGTGGGGGAGGAAATAGTGAGGGAGTGCCTTAATATTTAACTGTAGAGTTTCAATGAGTGGATTTACTTAGTTTTCACGTAAACTTTGTAACATGTTATCTCTGTAATTTCGGTATTCCGACACATGACTGCTTCGATTATTGACTTGAGTGTTGCACCGGTTAAGGCACAAGCGGCTTTGAATCCACCAAAAAAGTAGCTCTCGTCCTCAGGAGATTAACAGATTTTGATGAACTTAGTCCCTCCACGACTACACAGTCAATGATATATTATAATAGTAGTAATTTAGTAATTAATTACTAGTATCATAAGTAATTACCAAAAAAATTAATATTATTTAAAAAAAACGCTAATTTGAATTTAATTTTAAGTCCTTTAGGCAACTTTGGCTCAGACAGGATGGATGATGATGGGATGGTTGGTAGAATGAAAAAAGTGGGAGGAAACGGGCGAACTCCAAGAATACCCACGTACACTGTGTTTGTCTACCACAAAGCGTGGCACGAGCAGGGATCGAACCAATGACCTGAAGCCCTGTACCATTGAGTAGCTGCGGCCCTTTTAAAAGCTAATGCGGTTTATCGCTTCATTGCGTCATATCGAGTCAATTGTATATTAAAAACAAAATTACCATGATAGAAACACTTTGGTTGGAAACACTGTCTGAGATCTCTAATTCCTGTGTGTGCACTACCTGTCTGAAAGTCATCTTCTCGAATCGTTCTGTCTATTTATCTGGGAATTCCAATCGCTCCTCGGTTCGTAGGATATGTTCGTTCCAAGATTCCTTTTGTGCATCCCCTTTCCATGGAGCAAGGAGATGTTCTCCGTTGTTAATTGATGTTCGGGGTAGGTTGTGACGCGCGGTGACGGAATTGAAAGGAGATGAACGAAAGCATGATTCGTGCCTCCGACTGCAACGCCGCAGCAAGGTAGCGCGGGCGTTTGGGAAACTAGATTTGATTTATGGAGTAACTTCTGTCGAACGGTAAGATCGGCATGTGGGGACTCCAGTTCCCCCACCCCCTGCTGATTCCAGAACTGAACGTAATTTATATCCTGGTCGACAGTGTCACTCAGGTCACCCTGGTACATAGTCCCGATCTCACCAGCGACATCACATACCTCCCCCTTCCCCGCCCTTCGATGTACCCCCCTCCACCAGCACCACCCAACTCTTCACAGGTACATAGCTAAACGAACACACACAAATGTGTCGTACGTAGCATCATAAATGATTATTGCTTTCCAAACATGTAAACCGAATCTGAACAGGAGGAGCTTTTCTGTTGCACAGGGAAGCACAAAGACACGTAATATTCAAGATTGACGTAATCTGCAAGAGTGAAAGATGACATATTTTAAGTAAAAAAAAAGCAATGAAGTTTGACCGATGTACTGCGTGTCTCGATCGAACAGCAACGATTTTATGCTACAAGAGTTACATTATCAATTTGTATCCAGAGAAAATGAATTAATTTTTTTAAAAGATTTTTATCAAATCAGGTCACTAATTCTGTGGATAGAAATCATAAAAAGATATGTCGATTTTTATCAAATCGAGTTTGTTGTATATGCATATGGATTACTTCAAATTTTAGTTACTTCTGTTGTAAAATTAAAAGGTTCGACATATCTCTTTTCTGACAATAGAAATATCTATAACGTTCTTTTTAACTGTTGCTTCAGTTTAAGGTAAAATTCCAAACACAACTATTTACGAGTAGTTATATTACTTTTATATTCATTTATTTTTTCTTTCCTGTTCTCTCTCTCTCTCTCTCTCTCTCTCTTTCTCTTTATCTATTTATTTATAATCTTTTATTCATTCAAGGTGTGCTAAATATAGCTCAGGACCACTTTACATTGAAGACAATTGTCTCTGATTTAAATGAGAATGGGAATGAATATATTTTTAAAATCTTAGAAGCTCTTATTTTCAGGGGAAAATTTAAAGTTTGAAACTTTCATTTAAGTTAATGAAATAAATTTATTGGTTTTCATTCAAAAATTAACAATAGCACAGTCAATACAACACACGCTCCAAAATATACGTAAGCTATAATTCCAGAAACTCTGTTGGTATTAGTAATTGATTGAGTGCATTAGCTATATTGCCAGTTTTATTTTACGAACGGTTGCACCGAGGATATGGGTTTGTATTTGGAATTTGAATACAAATGCAACAGAAACATTTTGTCGTATTATTTCATGCCGCTTGTTGAACATTTAACCTTATTTTTTTACATCTAAACAGAGTCTAATACTTTTAAATAAAATAGTTCAATATCAGAGCAAGTTATGGATCTGTCATTAAGAAACAATGTGATTTTAGAAAGAAAGTATACCGTATGTCATTAACTTTGTTGGTTTTAACGTGAATTTTTAAACTACCGCAATAATACAGAAAAGAAACAAATAATTGTAAGTATTGTGGAATTCCTTTAGTATAATAAGTTCATTTGTCAATTTTATATTTATTTTGCACTGCATAATACACGTTCATGTCATTATCACAACTAATGAATAAAACCGTCTACTTTTGTCCTTTGAAACATTACAGAGTAAAGGAAACTGGGAATTCTTCAAGCGAGAACCATAAATAGTCCAGCGAACGAAAAAGACATCCAAGAAAGAACATTATGACCCGAAATCGATTACTGTGATGCCGATTATCTGTAAATGGAAAATAGCTGAAGACCAAATGTAAGTATAGATTTAATTTTTACCAACTTTCTCCGTTAAAAATACAAATCTGCATTTTTAACATAAACCTGATGTTCGTTTCAGAAGCTAATTATTTTCAATAAGTCTTCATATATTATAAGAAAAAATAATTAGTTAGCAGACGAATAGCGTTTCATTCCATCTTCCAAATTTCGTGTGCCTCACGATTTTACTGTTTAAGTATGCACATATACTCTTGTGTGTCTGTTTGTTTTTAATTTGAACTGTCAATTAGCATTACAAGTAACTATATCTGGTAAGCTTCTTCTCTCAAACTTCCGTATACCTAACAACAGGTTTTAAAACAGAATCATTAATTACAATTTTAAAGTTGTTTTCCAACTGAAACACATCTTTTGAAAAATAAGTCCTGCACACTTTGCAAAGACTATAGACAGGTGAAAAATATTAGATAAGTTATATTCAATAATATGTTTATGTTGGGCTAAGTAATTTACTAATATCTTCCCATAGATTGTAGTTTCTTGTTAAATTATTTGTTTGCATGAAATTTCTAGAAACATTTTCTATGACCCTTCTGAAGTTACTTTCAACTGTTTATTCTTAAATAAGAAATCAGGAGAAGAAAAACTTCATTATCAAGATCATCATCGTCGTTGGTATTTTTAATCAAGTATATTTTCTCTCTTCCTTCCGGTATTCTGTTTTCTCTTAATTATCTTATTGCTATCAGTGTGTTATGATCTTTCGTTTGCTACAATAAATTCTTTAATTGTAACCTATTACGACTATACGATGAATATAGATTAATCTCTTCGCTTACCTAAGAATTTTCTCCAAATGTTTATTATCAGTTCGAAGTACATACACTACAGCAAATTTTTTAACTCTAAACCTTACTTGCACCATATAAAATACATTATCACATCTTGTACACTACTTGAATAATTTTTCGTACTATCTTGTGAATTTTTTTTTTTCAGAATTAGATATTTTGGTAGTCTAGGAAAATAATAACAATGTTGATGAGAGCGGGAATTGAACCTAGATCATCTCGATATTCGTCTATTGTTTAAAGCAGGGTTTCTTAACATGTGTGTCGCGACCTACAGGGGGTCGCGAGTTGTTTGCAGCGGGCCTCGCTAGTGGAGATGAAGTATCCTAGATAGTAACTAATGAGTTCTAAAGAAAGTGCTTTATCTTGCTTGTTGCTTTTATAATTTTAATAATAATGACATTTGTCTAACAGTTTTCTGGATAACAATTCGAATATTTATTATCAAACACAGCAACTTAAGCCTATAGGGTGTTATTCTCGTTTGATTTCCAAATGAACTAGATAAATTACTTCGTTTAAACTGATTTTTTTTTTTTCAACGAACTGAACTTTCATTTCTGCAGCTGCTTTACAAAATGTCACCTGTTTCTGTAGTTCAAATGTTTCGTGACAAGTAGTACCTTTCAGTGATAGTGAATTACCAAGTTATCCAATACCCAGTGCTGAGAAAGCCGTAATTCTACCGCTGAAGTTGCATACCCATTTGTATCCTAAATATGTCTTTTCAATACGTATGCATGCGAGGTTATTTAATATGCTGTAGCAAGGTATTCCATGCAGAGTGACACAAAAAAAGTTATAAACAAGGCATACTGTTGAGAAAGGGGGTGTTTAAGTCTCCTGACGTACGAAAAGTATACGGCTCTCACGTATAACAAAAAAATATTTAAACAGAAAAAAAAGAAAGAAACTAACAGACAGAGATATCGAATTACACTTTTAAAAAAAGCCAGTAATAACTTACAATATACCGTACATTGAATACAACTACCACACGAATAATTTTTGCAGAAGTTTATTCATGTTGCTTCTTCAAGATCAAAAAATACATACTGTACAATATTCATACAATATACTATCACAATGATTTTCTCTGCCATCTGCAGTACTCTTGTAATGACGTATTACTAGGTACGTACGTAAACTATAGATTGTATGGGACTAAAAACTATTTCTGGTGAATTGCTTCATTATTCTTGATTCATTTTAGGCTATAAATCTATATTGTGAATTAGTTCTTTAACATTGATAACGTTCCTAATATTTCGTTCTTTCAGTTTCAAATATTTAAATACCTTTAACATGACTCATAAAGTACATGTTAATTTTGTATCTTGCTTAAAATGTAGCTATCTTACTATCAGAGACTTACTTTTATATTGGAATGCAAAGCAACAATTACATTTCAAATTGACTTGAACAGTCGTATTCTAATTCTGATTTAGCTAGTTTTCTGTAACTTAACGTTGCTGTTTATGCTTGGAAAATGTTTCTAGCTCAAAACGTTTATTGTGATGTTAATGACCAACTTATCAAATATAATTTTCTCATCAAGCTCTACACTTAAATAGCTAAACTGTTGCAAGTTAGCTAAACTTTTATTCTTGTTTATACATTAGCTCGTTATTGTGTGATTCACATTTCTTTCTCGTGAGAGAACTTAATAGGGATGTTCTGAATTCCGGAATTGAAATCTGGATTCCAGAATCCGAATGACAATTTTTTTGTGATAGTGGAATTCGGGACACGAACTTCAGAATTCCGGAATTAATTTTGGACTTCCGAATATTTTTACTCTTTAATTCTTACTTTAGTTTATCATCTTGTTATTGCTGTTTGTGAGTCACAATAATTTGGCAATAGTATTTTGCAAATATTACGTATAATCTGAATTTTTAATATTTTTAAACTCCCTGTTCTCATTATTACTGAAGTTCACTGCAAACATTGTGTAGTTTGGTCAGCTTAACGTGACTGATATGTTACATGTCGTTACCAGGGCCCTATTTCACGAAAGGACTCTGCAAGTTTGCACCTTGCAATTTGATACTCTTCTTGTTAGTTATGTTTCATGTACAAATAATTCCTCACTGCGCTACCTAACTCATGGAGTACCCCAAGGAAGTGTCCTGGGACCACTTTTATTTTGTATGTATGTAGTTTACCTCTCATCTGTCCTCTCACACTGTAAATATCATTTGTACGCTGACGATTTCCAAATATACATATCATGTCGCCCACAAAACCTAGAAACCACTATTTCCAAATTAAATGAGGATCTTCAAAAAATCAGCGAGTGGTCATCTAAAAACAGGTTAGTAATTAACCCAGTAAAATCTAAATGTATACGTATATCGTCCAACCAACTAGCTCAGTACATGCAAAAGGATAATCTTCCAGCAGTATGTCTAAACCAGACTGTTATACCCTATTCTACGACAGTCAAAAACCTCGGTGTAATCCTAGACGAGCGACTAGAATGGAAACCACACATCAATGCAATGTGCAAGAAAGCATTCTCGTCCCTACACTCGCTCACTAGACTTAAACATTTTTTGCCCACCCACATCAAATCAATTCTAGTTAAGTTACTGGTATTCCCTCATCTGGAATATTGCGATGTGATTCTAACCAATCTCAAGGATGAACTAGCCAGGCGACTACAGCGCGTACAAAATGCCTGTCTTCGATTTATTTTCCTTCTCAAGTACTCAGACCACCTGACTCCATCCTATAGACAATTGTCAATGCTAAAACTTAATGAAAGACGCAACTTACATAGACTAACACTTCTCTTCAAAATACTTCGCCTTCAGCAACCTTCTTACTTGCACGAACGCTTTCAGGCCCTTAGCTCCTACCACGATCGTAACACCAGGTCAATGGAAAGCCAATTACTCTCGGTCCCTCATCACTCTTCTATTTCCTATTCCAAATCGTTCACTGTTTCCACCGTCCAAGCTTGGAATGATCTTCCGCCAGAAGCACGACAACTACAGTCCATCTCAACGTTTAGGAAGTCGATTACAGACCTGCTTCATTTAAATTCCTAGTCTTTACACACTCGACGATGAAATAAAAACAGTAAAAAAAGAAAAGAAAGAAAGAAAGAAAGAAAGGATAAGAGTGAATGCACAGCTCTTTTTAAATATTCTGGTGTTATTTGTAATTTTTGTATATTTTTAAGTTATTGTTATTAGTATCATTATCGATGTATGTCCATATATATTATCAGCCTTAAATTGTAAACAGGTTTATGTTTTCTGTAAAATGTTAACATGTGTGTGTGTGTGTGTGCATTGTGTCTATTTATACGTGTTTTTTTTCTTTGTGTAGTTATGTGTACTCATTTAGTGTTTATTCTTTTTCTTAATTATTATCCAATTATACTAGTATTAATATTGATAGCTTATTTAGATTTTGTATGTACATGGTTGAATGGAAGAGAAGGCATTTGTGGCCTTAACTTCGCCACGGAAAATAAGTCAATAAATAAATAATTTGCAGGCAAGTCAAGAGTGTAGAGTGCAAAGTTTTCGTTTTTAGAAAAGTACTCTACAGTTTTCAGATTGCAGCTTGCAAAATACGCAGAGCACGAAGATTGTTTGTTTCACACTTTGCAAAATTTCGAGTAAAATGAAGACTTTCTATTGAAAAATTTCAGGTAAAAATTTGCATAAAACACAAATGTATCGAAAGTGATCAACACTCTTCAACCTTCAAGTTGCTTGTTTAAGCTCTGCAAAACATGTGTACATGAAACCAAGTCAGAAAAGCGCAGAGTAAAGATTTAAAAAAAAAAAAGTTTGTAAATATATTCATGAATCATATTTACTTTGCACTCTTCAATTTCTGCAAAGTGAAAAGTGCAATGTGAAGAACTGCAGAGTAAAGACTGTTCATGAAATATTGCCCAGTTATACGAAAGTATATAGAAATTTGTACTTCAGTAATTTTAGTATTTGTTATTCTCTTTAGTAATTTTAAACAACCAACTCAATAGTTGAAGAACTACTAAGAATCCTACCAGTTTTCCTTTCCAATTATTTGCAAAAGAGTTTTGCACTTACATCCTGTTGCAAAAACAAAATATGTTTTCAAAGCTGACCTTGACATTCAGTTGTAAATAATATAATTAATGGTACGTGCATGTTCTTTTCCAAGTTTGTAATTAGTGCCTCCTAGAGAATAGTGCCATTGATTCACTGGTAAGAAAACTTTTGTTTACGAAGCATTACAGTGTAGGGAAGAAGGAGAACATCTAATCTCAAACCATCAAACAGTTAGCAGACGTTAACTTCGCATTCTTGAGTTCGCACCTAGTAGCCGGTCACCCTGAGATTTTCCAGGAGTTTTCCTCAGTTACACCAGACTAATGCTACGATGATACGTTCAGACTAGGCCCTGACTGACTACTTTTCCATATCCTCTCTCCCTTTCCCTATTCCGACCTCAACCAAACATACCTAAAACCTACAAATATATTCAAATTTAAGCAAACTTAGAGATTGTTGCAAAAGATAACAGGTGAGCAGTTTACATTAAAAGTTTACATTTGAATAAACTGGCAATGTCATATCATATCTCATAGGACTTGCAAAAGCACGGATCGATTACACGAGGGCCCATGAAACTTTGGTGGAATACGATACATTTTAGACTATGTTCCTTATTGTATTTGTAATACAATGCACACATCCACATCGCTTTATGTTTACCTAAAAGTTCATTTTGATTGATATGTCTATTATCAGTTATTCTTTTATGACCCTTGATCGTGATTGTGTACCTTGGCTCCATAACTAATTCTTCTTGAGCATGAGAATAAGACAAATCGCTAATAATGTTAACAAACCATGTTGCGAATAAGTACAAGAGAAAATCTAATCATTAGTTACATGTTTTCAAATCACCTTTCACATGAAGAAAACAAGATTTCTAAATATCTTATGATTAAAAATGAAATGGGCTTCACTAAAGTTCACTTTTCTCAAATATTGATTGAAAAACTTGAGGAAACAATCATACTGTGAAAAGTAAATCTTTGATTTGCACATACGAGATTATTCCGTGATAAACTTTGACTGGACGTCAAAGAAAACAGCTACTATACGTGGCATTCCCAGTCGTAACTATTTTCTTATTTGAATTTGAATTTGAATTTATTGTTAACATTTAGGCATCTATGGCTCATGCCGGAATAGAGTAGGGGGAAGAATGTTTAAGAGTTGACCAGGGTCTAAGTTAAAACTATACCATTCCTGTATTTACCTCGTATGACTGAGGATAACTCCTGGAAAAACACAGGCAGAATGGTCGGCCCAGGTCCTCCCAAATTCGAAACCAATGAAATAATCTACCAACTGAGCTATGGTCGCTTTGTAGTATCCTTTTTTATGTGTCCTTCAAATATATATATTAAAAAACACTATATTCAGTGCCAATTATTTATTTATTATTATCATTATTCTCCACTTTCAATGATATATTGCATTTTGTCTCAATCTCGCTTCCATCATGTAATACGTATTCGTATCTTCATCATAACTGCTTCTGACGTTAAAGAACTCAGAGTGGACTATTTACCTACTGTTAGATCTGACATGTTTAGTGATATTTATTCTCAAAAGATAGGAATACATATTTCTTACTGATTTCTAATTACCTGGCTCAAAAAGTATTTGTTATGTCACAAAACACTTGATCTTCATTACAAAATAGCTTGCCGTTTAATTGGTGATCATCCAATTGGCTTTCATCCGTTTGATCCATAATGCCAATTAAATTGGTCAGCTTAAGATGTCCTTCAAAGAGTATGGACTTCTCGGTTACTACGTCATGAGTTGGGTACTAATTAAAATGGAAAAAGAATTTTTCATAAAAAAAAATGTCCGGCATTTGCTTGCGGTGTTGTGAACGAGACGAGAAATTAAAATGATAATTTCATTTTGACACCATTTTCGTATATGATGAACGTAGCTGACAAAAGAATGGGAAAGTTATAATAGGCGCGGATTGACAAAAGATGTCATTGAAGTAGACTAATGATGATGAGCTATGTAGTGACTGTTATATATTTCCCATACTGGTCTTACACATTTGTCGCTTTCACGTGTTCAAGGGTAAGAATCACGGACTTCGAATAGGCACTGGGAAAGCACGCGGTTTTGAGGCACACTGCCAGACATCTGACTAAAGTTTTCCGGAGTTTTCTTCAGTTTCACCAAGCGAATGTCGGGATGTTCCCTCATTTAGACCCTTGTCCATATCTTGCGGACTTAGGCCCTAGCTGCCTGCTAAACCCATAAAGGTAACCAAGAATGAGAAAAAAAAACATCGTTACGAAATCCTTGAGAAATAGAGGTCAGCTAAAGTTGTAGTTTACATGTGGTGGATCAGTGGAATTGCGCTCCGCTTACAATTGGAAGATAATGAAATCGAATCCGCGCCTGGCCATCCTGACTGAAGTTTTTACCTGATTTCCCTCGTTTACACGAATCGAACGTCATGCTAGTACCTTGAATTATATCCAGGGCCGCTATTTTATACAGTTCTTCCACCATGGATTAGGATAAATTGAGTTCTAGACGTTTCAGAAAATGTAAAGTCCACAAAAATGGAAGTTGTAATATAACTAGAAAGATCCGTGTAGAGAAAGAAAGAGAAAGGAAGAAAGAGAAAGAAAGAAAGAAAGAAAGAAAGAAAGAAAGAAAGAAAGAAAGAGAAAAAAGAATAGAAAACCAATGGGAAAATGGTAGGGTTTTTTTTAACTCTGGAATCCCAGATAAGTATTTCCATGGAATATGACTCACTGAAAACTAAGAATAAAGTCTTATTATTCTCCAGTGGTGTTTAAACTACTGCAGGTATCATTCAGAGTTCTCCTGTGTGGTTTGTTTCAGGCTCATCAAGATGCAAAATGGATGGCCAAGCGCACGCCTCGCCGCAAGTCTGATCCATGTTTGTTTTGACTGTTTCCTGCTGCATGCGAAGAAGGCGAAGCCGTTGCTTGTCATAGCAGATGCCAGCACAAAGTCACACACAACGAGTCAAGGGTACTGAAGAGAGTAAGTACTTTCATTCAACATTGACTCAGTTGCTTATAAGCCAGGGATCACTAAAACGAATCTTTCCTTCACTATTTCTTTTTATACAGCAGTCCCTTTTCGTCTCAAGTTCATAATTTAAAAACAATTTAGGAAAACAAACTTTCAGTAGGGTTATAAACCATTAGGTACTACTTATTAAGGTGCACCATTAGCTTTTAATGATATGCAAGCACAACTTCAGAGTTGGATCTATACTCTTTCTGACCACCATTCTGATATAACATCATCCCAAAAATATTTGGATATAACCTTGAAGTTACTATTAGTATTTCCTCTACGCTAGCGGTACTCCTTATCGAAGTACTAAACAGATTACACAGTTCACAAAAGACTCTGCGTTCACATTCATATTTGAATATTATGAATCACACAGGAAATCACGTAAAGCAAATCATTTATAATGTACAAGGGAGCAAATGGGATTTAGTTAAATATTTGTTATTTCGTTTGTCCATGTGTTAGAGGAAGGTTGTGTCATTTTAATAACTTAGAACAAAATGAACTAAACATATAATGGATTTTGTTGGTGTCTCAAGGAAAGCACGAAACAATATTTAGTTTACAAAATTAAATTATTATGTCCATATCGAATTATAAGTCTATATCACACAATTTATTGAAAAAGTAAGTTCGTATACATATTTAATCTAGATACCAACAAAGCGTTACCAAGAAGCAAAATGTATTGATATCGTCTACATAATTACAGTTTTGTGTTCCGTTTTCTGTGTTTTATTAGCATTTAACGAATAGGTAGATATTCTCCGGGTTTAAAGATGGTTTCAGGACAAAAAGGCTCTCGAGAATCAACTTTGAAATTTCCGAAGATAGAATATTCGGTCATTCTATTTCCAATGCGTTTTTTAGGCATCCATACAAAAGTTCAATCGGATGTACTTGGAGATAGTGGTAGTGCTTCAATGGCTACAATGTTGTAGAAAGTTCAGAATGACGTAATAAGAACGGTATGTTTAGGATCATTATCCTGAATAAATACAAAATATCTCTTACTACCATTGCATTAGCAGTAAAATGCATAATCCGCACCCCAGAAGTATTCAAACCATTTAAAACACAAAACCACCAGTGCGTTTCATAGTGTACTTAAATTCTTATTTTTGCAGCGCTGTGTTCTTTTTCCTCTTTATCCTTTCTCTTCCTTCTCAATAGAAAATATAAAATCTAATATCATCAATAAAAGTAACAGCATTTCAAAAAAAGTTATCAGTGAAAATAACTATTTCAAAATTCTTGGGTTCTCTAGAAATGTAGTATTTTCTTGAGAGTCTTTTCGTTTGCGAAGTATTTCTACTAGCTTTACCTCAGCGTAATTTATTTGCTTGTAGCTAATTTCAAACAGTACTAGCACACATCTCTTTACTAAACCCAACTCCTAAGATTGATTCATTGATTTGATGATTACGCTTAACTTTTCATGACTATGCTTAGCGCTCTCTCAACAAAAATATAATTTTCTGGAAAAGTCCAGATATGTTACTATTTTCGTTCATCGAATTTATCTATTATGTATCAAATTGGTACATCTTGTCTGCAACTCATTTAGAACTCTTAGTAAATAATTTGCATTGATTATAAAGCTCAATAATTACGTTTTTCTGCTTGTTTGCTCTCTCTCTCTCTCTCTCTCTCTCTTTCTATCTATCTGTCTATCTATCTATCTATCTATCTATCTTCCAGGCTCATCATACACTACAGCTTCACTTACAACACAAGTAGCAACACCAATATGTAGCAACCAAGACTAATTTACACTATTTAATCTAGACAAATAACTATTTTCTTTCATATTGTAAAGGAAACCGTATGACAGGTAATAAAATATTATAATTGTTCACTGTCTTTTATTAAAATTTACGTAGAGGATTAAATATGTAGACTTTTTAATATTTTTGTTAGATGCATCAATACATTTTGCACTAACCGTAAGTTTTCGTTTCTACCAGTGTATACAGACCTACAGCAAAATGTAAAGCCTTTGTTGGGAAAACTACTTAAAAATTTACCTATCATCCAATTGTAAGTAAACTGTTAACAAACGTCTTCTCTTCTCTTTATAAACTGTAAACAAGTATCCTAATTATAATATTCAACATGATTATTTATTAGATCATTTAATGAATGAAAATTTTGATGCAAGAATCAGGTAGCTTCAGTATTGTAAATTTTACAGGAACCGAATAAAACATTTTTAAAATTCATCACCATTTCTTTCTTCTGTAATTGATTATATTATTAATTTTAATATTAAGCTCTTGAAATTAGTACACTCAAAAAACTATCTTCTTTTGTTCACATTAACTACTTGTAAGAACTTCTTAGTTTTAACTAATTTTTATATTAAAAATGGAAGCACCTGGTTTCTGCATTCAACCCTTCAATTATTATTGTATTTCATACCTTCATACTTGAACAATGTAATGGTTTTAAAAAGAAATGCAATGCATATATCTCGGACCTAGCAATAACTGAGAGAAATTGTTCTTTATAAGTTTATAATTTAACACCTGATATACCGCCGTCGCGTCGGTGCGTGAGCAAATGAAACAATCATAGACGACCAGGTAGAACAGTCAGTAGAATTCTCCTCTTATAATTAAAGGGATCCAGGTTCGATTCCCGGTACCGACCACCCTGACTCACGGATTTTTTCGGGTTTCCCTCTGTCACGCCGTGTAAATACTGTGGTGGTATACGAGGTGGTATCATAAAGTTTCGAGACGGGTTTTGTAACACACCAACAGATGGCAGGACAAGGCTGCACTCACAGACACAACACAAGGAGCACCGACCTCCATTAGTCAGTGTGCCAAAAGCCATCGTCCTATGTATCTCAGAAGCTGTCCAATTGGTACTACCCTGATCATGTGGATCAGCACGTCTGCGATTTGATCGTGGACTCTGATTTCAAGACGATTAGCATGCACTTGGTCGAACTGCGATCTTTTTGAGTCGTGGAGATGGGCTCTTCTCTTCCTCCGAGAAAACTACTGCTTTATCTCAGGGGCGCTTTCGAATATTGAATAGTTGTAGCAGTGATAAGCACTCCTAATCTAACTTGTACAATTTACAGTAAGCAAACAATTACAGTAAATAGAGCGGATTTATACTTGACTACATCTAATCAAATGTGTGTAATGATCATAAACACACTCAGAGACAATACTTTATGGCAATTTATAGAGTGATCCTAATGTTGCGAGCTCAAAACGGGACACTTAAAATATTAACAATATAAGCATTAAAAGTTCCTACTAATGACGTTTTTGTATGCACCCTGAGAGAAATTAGACTTAAAATAGCATGTGAAGCTGGTCATAATAGTAACTAACAAAATTATAGAATAAACATTATGAAAAATTATTATTTAAACATAAAAGAAAACACTACAGCCTGTAATCTTTATGATCTGTTTCATTTTCACATTAAAACAGAACTTAATATATTAAATAATAAAATTATCATAGATATCAATGGAACTATCCACTAACAGTTGCAAAAATAATCTTATAATGCTAAGCGCTTGAAGTTGGACGCCAAATGGACCCCGCTTAGAGGTGTTAGGGTTAATGCAGTGTTTCTCAGCCACAGGTAATGATCTGGTATCGGTCTCTGGCAACCGGGTCAGTATGGGCCTCGTGTTTTAAGTGAATATCATGGGCGGATTTAGGAGAGAGAGGCCCTGGGGGGGGGGCGAGATAGACTCTGGGGGACAACACTTTAAAAGCTATTGTTTAGAATAAAAAAATTAAGGTCATGCTGAAATGACTGGGGTAGGGGCAATGCCCCCCAAAAATCCGCCCATGGTGAATATGACTAACTTACGCTTTATCTTATGCTATTCTATACAGAATGAAATAGAACGAAGAACTTTTGCGATTTTTGTATTTATGAATACCGTTTACCTTCACACAACGACGGTTTTTGGAGAAAACAGACTATAACGATTTTAATCGGTGGATTTTGAAGAAGAATGTAGACTTGCGTTTGATCGGTTGCAATACACGTATATCACCTAATTACCGTATTGCAATGGCTCCTGTCCCGTTTCAAAAGTTTTACTTGTGGACGAAAGGTTGAGATAGGTATGAAACAAATATATAAAGGAATCAAAAAGTACTGCAAAATGATTTCCGATAATTTTGTGTCCTTCTTGCAACACTGTATGTGTGTGTGAGTACGGCCTGCTTGTTATTCCCCAACCTTTGTGAATATGTAATTTCCCAAAGTAGGCTCTGAAACTGCTCAAGACAACCCGGTCGTGAAGTACAAAATACCGGAAATTAGGTTTATAGTATTTTTTTTTATTTATTTTTTTTAGAATTTTTAAATGTATTTGCAGAATTTTAAAATTTAGAAGGTAGTATTTAGTCTGAAGCTGTTCAATAAATTACTAAACTTTATTTAATAAGGCGATGATTGCTTTTAATAATGTGCAACTCAAAATATAAACCTCAGACTGTAAATTGTTATTGTTAATTTGTTTTATAGTAATTCTTGGCCTGCTATGATTATAATATAATTATACACAATAGTTTTACTCACATGATTTAGTCTTAACAATACACAAAGCCGTTCCTCAGAAATATGTTTAGTGTTCGGAATTTCCCGTTCCGAACAGGCGTTCTAAATTTTCAGTGAGAGTACTTTCTGGATGATTCTTTGATGCCCTATCCCCTGATGTAGGCCATCAGAGGATCTACGAGGTATTCCTCACCGACAATTCAGGATGCTTTCCCATCAGTGCAGCCGCCTGCACCTAGTGTTTGGGTCGATGATATTATAATGAGGGTAATAGCGGGAAGGGGATCATCGCCTTGGAATAAAACCCAGATGCAAGTGTCAAATCTTGGTGCAATGTAGACCTAGGGCGGTGAGGACCTATTCTACAATCTCATTCTATGGACCATTCGCGGGCCAGGTAGCCGTGCGGTCTAAGGCGTTAGGCCAACGACTCGAAGGTCTCGGGTTCGAGTCCCGGCAGGGGCATGGTTGTGTTTTTTAACTCGAACGTGACGGATAATCGTGACGGGGTCGAAGTCAGCAGTTACTAATCTGGCCCATATAAAATAAAGTTTACCAAATTTTATCTATGGACCATTCAACGAAAAGCTAATAGGATCTTTTCCGAGCACAAAACCATTTATTAGTTTCCGTTGTTGAATGGTCAATAGAAATAGGTATCCTTCTAGGCCCACCAAAATTCCGTAGCATGCCTGAAATGTTATTAATAATACGCGCTAACTAACCGTGTTTTGAAATCGAGTCACTCAAAGCTTTCAATTCGATGTCCTTGTCGAAATTTATTGTCTAGATCCAACCAGAATAATAATGAATTGGTGTTGAATTAGTTACCAGGAGATACTGGTGTTAGTGATGTAACGTGGGAAATTTTCCGTTCTAAACAAATTTCCACTTTCAAATATAAACTCCACATTAAGCTATAAAATTGATGGAATCCATGTATAGGGAAATTAAATAAGCAAATTATAATTTTCCAATAACAATTTATCATAACTGAAACCAACGAGCTACAACAAAGTCGGTGTGCTATCCACTGCGCCGCACGGGAGCTCATAATATTTCGTACTTGATAATGAAAAATTTACATGGTGTGCTAAGTACAGAGAAAATAAATGCGTGTTAGTTTTTATTTAATGAAAAAAGTGCATTAAAATTCCTTTTAAAGAAGATTTTTAACAGAATGTAAGAAGTTCTGCACAATTTAATTGTATTGAACCTTCATAAATCTTCGATAAAGTCAAAATAATCGTATAATACGTCATAGTACTACGTCATGAAAACGGTGCTTTTTTGTTTCAAGTTTCATTGCGCACATGTATTGTCCGCCGCTTTCGCAGACTCTCACAATCACATGCTCACTCTACGTAGAAAAATAACCAGAAAAAAATGTAATCTGATAAGTTAAAAAATCCTTTGTGCTTAGTTCTATGTATTATTGTTTTACTGCACTTGTAGTGAAAGGAAAATTAGGAGAAATTAGAAGAAATGTTTCTAAAATAGTTTCCAGAAATAACGAATGGTTAGCCTTTTCATTTTATGAAACTACAGTATTTTTTCATGTACGTGTATGTAAGCACAGCAACAATGTAGGAACAAGTGAAAAAATTTTCATAAAGGGAAAAATTTTCCATTTTAAAATTTTCTGGAAAATTTTCATCACTAACTGGTGTTACATCAACATGCAAAGAGAAACGGTACATTGCTTGGTTAATAGATTAATCCGCAACATCTCTGTATTACATATCTTTATTGAGGTTCTTCGTTGTTTAACATCTGTACAAATCTTACGACTATGCACATGTGAAACTTTTGATTGAGTTTAGCAAACTGATAAACATACAAGCAAACATATTTTTCGGGTAGAAAAGAATTATATACTTTTTTTTATCCGTCATGATTAGAGTCTCAAAATATGTGCACAGCAAATTTTGACCGCAATTGCTTTCAGAGATATCGATTATATAAAAGACAAATTCTGTTTGTGGATACAATGTTGAAATATAATTATGTTCTTAAAATGGTAGAAAAAATAGAATTCACACAGTAACGAGTACTGGGTGAAAGGTGCTACCTGTTCGAGGGTATACTCTTCATGACAGCCATCTTGAAGTCCGTCATATTAAATCTCCATTGTTCTTAAGTTGGAAGGGAGTCGTGTATTATGTCATTCTGGGCTAGAATTTTACAAGAAATACGTTTGTGAAGTAAGTTTTACCGTAAATGTATTATTGTGAGAAACAAGGGTACGCATTACACAAACATTACTCGCCACTTTTATGCGAGTAATAATGTAAGAGCCGGACAACATTCATTTCGTTTTAAAATAACGGAAGAGATTAATACAAATTCATATCGGTAGGGCACTATACCCAGAAACAATTTGTATACACTTAGGTTTCATTTTCTTTGTTATTTCAAACCGAAATAGTTGTTTTCAGGGTATTACATCATTACCCCATATTAAGTGCACATACCCTTATCTCTCACTATAATACGTTTACGGCAAAACTAACTTCACAAACTCATTTCACGTAAAATTCTAACCCAGAATGGTACATTACGCGACCCTCTTCCAATTTAAGAAAATCAATCGTGATTCAATACGGTGAACTTCAAGATGTAAAACATTCCCATGTAAAACATTCCCTCGAACAGGAAGCACCTTCCACTCAGTTTTGGCTACTGTGTATTTGCATTTCGTTTCTTTCACCAATTTACGAACATAATGATATTTCCACATTATTATCACTTTCCACAGACAGAATTTGACTTTTACATTCCATAGTGCTGTTACCGCACATAAAATTAATTTTATCTTATCTTATCTTGACTTTTATATCGATATTTCTTAAAGTAATTGTGCTCAAGTAGCCAAAATTTGACGTTCCAATCATGATGGAAGAAAAAAAATATATAATTCTTCTCTGCCCGAATAGTATGTTCGCTTGTTAGGAGTGACAAATTTGTGCTGGGAAAAATTTAGACATGAAGATTATTTTTTTTCTCTTTCCATTTTTTTTTCTTCTTCACGAAATGCAAAATCTAGCACACACTATTGAATCTTCCCTAAATGGAAACGAAATTCCGCTATCAAACTGCCGTATACTTATGAAAATGCTTCAGATATATGTATCTGGACGCTTTACTAGATTGCAAGCACGGATCCGTCAACTGAATTAGATCACTATCTATGTTTTCTCAGCTGCACACTTTCTGAACTTGGTGGGAGTAAAAGCAGCAGAGTGTTGCCTTGAGATTGCAAAAATTCGTTGATTTTGTTCAGTGTCTTTATTCCTTTTTCTCGACTTCTTTTTTTCGATGGAAAGTCCTGGCATCATGTTTAGAAGACGGTCATGTTGTGGTCACGCGTCCATCTGACACGAGATGGTCATCATGTGTTTTGGGGAGGATAAAGACAAAATTATTACTGTCTGATGTGTTAGTTTTTACCAATTTTTTGTACTTTTCGCAATTGTGCGAACGGAGACAAAACTAGTCAAGTACCAAAAACCACGCACCCTAGTAACTAAAAAATTTAACAAAAAAAGTACCATAAAGTTTACGGTAAATAACACACACAATGCAAATTTAGGTGTAGTAATGTCTTGTTAATTTTATTTTTAAAATGCCGGACTTTTTGAAGAATAAGACAAATGTCGGCCTGAGATCTCTAAAAAGGTTAAAAAGTCGGAAATGTCCGGCAAAAGCTGGACGGTTGGTAACCCTATACGTAATGGGCCAGTATATACGGGACTTTCAGTTTGTGGGCTCATTTGTCATTTGCGTTATTATGCTGATTATCTTTATACAGCTACAATTTCTATGGGCTGCTGATGCTTGATTTATAAAAGTTTCCTTTAGAAGGGTATAATTTTTTTGCTTTAATGTTCTTCCTATGTGTTTGATTTTGTGATTTTTTTATATTTCTGGTTTCCTTTCTGATCTCTAGTTGAGAGAAAATATTTATTTTCAACTATAAAGGTAAATCCACCTTAATTAATTTTCCTAACCCCTTCAAGTGTAATTAGAGACGTACTTAAACTTTACTTCGGTGTAGAGAAGAAATATATATATACCTAGTCCGCCAATTAAATAGTGAGACTTACGTGCGTTCTGCGTTTACACACTAAATCAAAAGAGCGGAATTTTCACTCTTAATAGATGGAAAAGCGGGACCGCTCCTTTTCGAGCGGAATTTTAGATCGAAAAAGAGTGGTTTCTAACAAAACATTATCGCGTTGGATGGAAAATGTACTCTTTCTAGATGGAATTTCGCTCTTTTTGATGTAATTTATTTTTTCACTCTTAAAAGGGCGGTTTTCTATTGAGTCGTCAAAGGTGAAAGAGCGATTTCTCATCTTTTTAGAGTGATTTGGTGCTTCAATTTCTCATCGTTTAGGAGTGAATTTTCCCATCTTTGTAGATCGGTTTGAATTCCACTCTTTTTAGTGATTTGCAATGCATCATGGGCATGGCTACTAGTCCACATTGGTCTTCGCCATTTGTAAAAGCAAAGGTTATCGAAAGACTAAGCTATACTGTGAAATTTATAGCGTTATGTATAGTTAAAAATGAGAAAACAGAACTTTAAAACTTTTCTGTTTGTAAAATACACCAAAAAACGTCAGGAGTAAGATATGTACGTACAAGAAATCTTTCAACGTTGTAATCAAGTACCTGACGAGACGAAAGAAACAATTCCGAGGACGTATTCTTGCAGTTGGACCCTTGGTTGAGGGGTTAACGTGTTGGATAGCTGATCGAACGGTACCGGGTTCAAATCTCCTCCAGGTTTAGCTTTATTTTACTAATTTTCATTCACAAGTACAGTACTTTTCTTTTTAGTGCATATGAATTAATGCTCCCTTTCGCACTTCTGTACTTTTTATAGTTTCGTTTTCATGTTCACAAGATGTAAATTGTATCTGAATAGATGGAAATTTATCTATACAAATACAATATCTAGGTTTCCATTGAAATAGACTACCACAGATTTTCGCTCTTTTTTCGAGCGGAAATTTCTCATCTTTGCTCCGATGAAAATTCGCTCTAAACGAGCGGTCACTTTTCCGCTCGATTTGAGCGGAATCCGCTCCTTTGATTTTAGTGTGTATCGTAAGAGATAAGAACAGAACACGATTAGATTACATATAATTATTTCGTTCTTTGCAGAAAGTATAAGTTAAAATTTATCTAGTCAGTATCCCGTAAGTCTTAGTGGAAAAGTTCCTGTTGCTCTGCATGTCATCCGAAAATTGGTGTAGAATTAAGGTGTGTACCTGAAAAGTTGGTAGGCGTGGAACAACGAAAAAATTAAACAAAAAATAAGCAAATGAGCATCTGTCACAATTGACAGTGTTGTGTTGACGTGTGTTGTATTGGAAGTTTTGATCTGATCATGCCAAAGTATAAAATCAGCTAAGAACGAAACCAGTGAATTGCTACGTTTTTCCAGGAGCAAGGATGTGATCAACATCAAGTGCTGACACATAAACACTTTCAGCATGAATATACCTGTAAGACGGTTCAACCGAGTAATTAAAAGGTACATAGAGACTGGTAGTGTTGGTTATAATATGAAATCGGGACATGTGCTTACTGCCAGAAGCAAGTGGACGGTCTAAAGGACACGAGAGCTTTTTGTTAAGAATCCGAACATGGAATTTAGAGAAGCTGCCGAAAAATTAAAGATTGCGGTTGGATCTGTGTTCAGGAAAAGAAAGCAGAGCAAGATTCGATCACGTAAGATGCAGAAAGTTGACAGGATGCGCCAGGATAGTGTAGAAAAAGCAAAATCTAACTACAAGAAACTCTATAAAAAGCTGTTCTTCCTAGTGGTTACTTTTATTTGTCATGAACGATGAGACTTACGTAACACTCATTTCCAGCAAAATGGCTTCATCCAGTCATGTTTCAATTATTCCAGGTAACTTACCACCTATAGAAGCTAAACTCACTCCAAAGTCAAAATTTACTGCCAAGTGTTGGTGTGGCAGGCTAGTGCGCAAGATGGTGAGATCTTGCCTGCTCTTGTGAAGAAATGTGGAAAAGCAGGCCTAAATGGCGAAATCTATCGCAATCAGTGTCTGAAAAAAATATCTAATTCCCTGCATAAGATCGCTTAACACACAGAAAAAGATTCTGTTTTGGTAAGATAAAGCTGTTAGAAAGTGGGCTTTCTAACTATTTTATTCGAAAGCCAAATTATTAATTATTGTAAATAATTTATTCATGTATTCATTTGTGATATTCAATTGTGTATATATTATTGTTAGGCTTAAGGTATATCTAACCTGGTAGGGGAAAATATTGGTACGGACAAACTATTTTCTATTGTCTTTCAATAATAATATACAAGTGTTAGAGATTGATTCGGGGACGGATAAATACAGATATATATATATATATATATATCATCATCATATTCAGCCATTTTCTATCCACTGTTGGATGAAGGCCTCCCCCTTTTCTTTCCACATATCTCGGTCTGCTGATATCCTCATCCATGTAGCTCCTGAAAGACGCTTGATTTCATCTACCCATCTT
>JAGDQP010004835.1:0-43528 GCA_022664845.1 Lepisma saccharinum
GGAAGCAAATTTGCTGTATCATCACAAGTAGGTTACAATAAATATGGCAAAGCTTCCCTATGTTTCAATAAATATTTCATTCCCACGGGTGGTGGGTATGGGAAAAAATCTGCAACATGGAAGCACAGTGTCCTGGAGAGTGGTTACGATAAAGGGGCGTAAGTACCCAAAATCTCGAAGTTAAGGCCGCAGCCAGCTACGGGGGGCGAGGACCTAAACGAGGCCGAGAGAGCGAGTATATATATTATATACCTACAAAAAGCTGTGAAATCCGAACAAAAACACCAGAGGTGCAAAAAGTGGAGCCAAGTTCTTTAGCCCTAAAAAGGTGTGAAATGGGAGACGGATGAGCCAAGTTCCTTGGTGACAGCATGTAACAGGAACAAAGGAACTTGGCGCGAAGTGGCAAGGTTCATGATCCTCAAGCTATAAGGGTGTTGGGGATCCTAAAACCCACTACGCCCACCGACACCAACCTTAAGGCTGTTGCCAGCTCGCGCCAAGTTCCTTTGTTCCTGTTACATGCTGTCACCAAGGAACTTGGCTCATCCGTCTCCCATTTCACACCTTTTTAGGGCTAAAGAACTTGGCTCCACTTTTTGCTCCTCTGGTGTTTTTGTTCGGATCAAGATTAGGTTACGAAAAACACATTAAATGATAAAAAAGTCACCATCTTGAATCCAATATTGCCGACTAAGATTCATACATAAAGCGTATTTCTCCCAAACAAACGTATTTCGACTCAGAACCACGTGCACCATTGGTTATCATGTATTTTCTACCCGCTTGATTTTACTTCAGCGGTTCCATGTATTGGAGCTATTTTCGGCTGCCATCTTGAAATAATGAATTTTTACCTATACCTTCGGCGTTTATGGGAATATTTCAACCAAACCAACATGTTAATAAATGAAGATCCTTCTATATCTTCGGTTTTTTTTTAAATATTTGCGGCAAACTATCAAATTTAATAAAGAGATACGAGAAGAGAAGGTTACGAGGTAATATACGAAGTGATGAAAATCCCGCCATCTTGAATCCAATATGGCTGCCAAACGTGTACATTTAAAAAATGCACAGCCCGAACCGCTGGAGCTAAGGTTACGGTAAAAAGTACTGGGGGTCTGGGCCAGCGTCCCGAGTGAAGTAAAGCGAGTCTATATATATAAAAATAAAAGTAACGATGTATGTGGAGGCATCACACAAAAACGACTTAACAGATTGCAATGATTAGTCCAACTTGAACTTTTGGGCATATATTTATTAACAGAAAGTGACTGTCTTGCGAAGTAATTAATAAAAAACTGCAATTTTATTGTTATAACAATGCAATAAATACATTGTCTCCATTTTCAAGTTATAACAACAATGAGAAATAAATAAATACATTTATAAGTTTTAAATTTAAATGTGGAATTGGTGTAGATGAAAATATTTAGAAGTGATGTTTTAAAGCATTGTAGTATTATCTGGAGGAGTAATTGTATTAGTAGTAGTAGGAGGAGGAGGAGATGTAGTAGTAGTAGTTATAGTTGGTGTAGTAGTAGTAGTGGTGGTGGTGCTAGTAATAGCTACCGCATTTCTGCACTATGGGGAAGTAGTCCCCAAGAATCTAGCTGCGATAAAGGGGACGCAGCTCGCCAAGTGGAAGCGAGTAGTGGTGAATGGCCCAATGACTGTTGCCAACATATTTTCTTCACCCCGCACCAACGAGCGGAGACTTTTGCTAGTCTTGAATATTCGTAAGTTTAATAATATTAACATACTAACTTTTCTTGCATCTTGTTTTCTTCTCTCTTAACTCTGGGTGTATTTCTTTTTTCCTGTTTTGGCTCTCTGATTTGTTGATCTATAGCCAGAAAATACTATTTATAACTTTGTTTCTTTTCACTTAATGAGCCGAAGAGCCATTGATTCCGGGAGATCTTAGGCCGTTCGTCATCCCCAAGCAATGTATTAAAATAATATACAGTAGAACCACAGTAATCCGACCACCGATTGTTCTACTCCTCGAATAATCAGACTATGACGGAGGTATAGGAAATATGACGGATTTCTGCACGTGTCCTTGAAACACTACGTATATTGTTGAGTCAGTCAGCATTACACTTAAACTGTGCATTCTTGTGCTTTACGTTACTACTGTTTATTGTTAAAGTAGTGATTTTTGATAAGATGAACAGTTTTTTTTTTTTTTTTTGTATTTTTAATAATTTTTCTTAATCATCAAATGGAATTTTTTGGACTTTAACTGTGATATATTAAATAATTTTGCTTATCTAATAATCCAACTTTTCTTGCGTTCCGACCATGCCCTGTCCCAAAGGTGGCGGATTAACGGGGTTCTGCTGTACATAATCGTTGCCATTGGTCTGATTTATGATTCTTTTCCTTCTTGAATGTCTGCGCACTCTCATTTAATGTCGAAGTATGCAACCTTACATAGTAGGCTGTTTCCCTATCATATTGCATGTATGTGAGTTATCGACTTCTGACGAATTGTTGTTGCTTATCTCCATGTCGTCCTAGAGACGCTTTTAACATACTTTTCCTGGTAAAAATATTGGGAAATTCCTCTTTTTCTGTGGGGATTCCCGTGCATACAACTTGCACACTTGTGCAATACATTGAAAATAGTGCACAATATGTCCAGTTTTACCACGTTTTCAGTGGATATTATATTAATTTTTAATGAAATTAATATGAACTACACCTGTGCTGATACCCAACTCATGCACAAAAAGTTAACTTTATAGTGGCAAATGTACTAAAAGTGATCAGGAAACATATCCTTGATAATGTGAGCTTCGATAAATATGAACTTAATGTGTGAAGTGTGCGCTAAGGGTAAGAAGGTAATGAAAAAATACTTTGACCACACAAAAGACTCACAATTTTTTAGTAGGTTCACATATATTTCACATGTGTTCATATAAGGTTCATTTTTTGTGTAGTTTGTGTGTGCTTTTTGTGCCAGGAGATTTTTAGCGTATGAACTTTTGGGTATATCGTGTTTGACTTCTGTGAGATCTTGGACTGTCACTCCTGCGGTTCTTGGCGTTTGAAATACACCGCTCTGAAATTCATTTCTCCATGCTTTTGACAGTCTCCAGCTCTGACACTATGCACTTTTTTCGCATTATGTCCGTATGAACGTTTTTCTTGTTTCGATATCAGGATTAACTTACCCAAATCTGTACACATATTTTGGAACCATCCTGTTAAGATAAAGATAAAATGAAGTGTATGGGCGGTAACAACACTATAGCTCACGCCCGTCTCGTGAACCATCTTGTATAAGACGAAGATCTTTTTGTGTGCTCTTTCTGAAACAATGTACAACAGTGAAAATTATTTTATTTTGTCGTGTTTGAATATTACCAGTAAGTGTGTGCTTAATATCATTTGAGTAATGATATATAGTTAATTAACGAAAGGGGAGTTTGTCCTCACTTGAGCGCACAAAACGCAACTCTCCAGAAAGTTATAATAGGATCTATGGAGGTCAAAACAGGTTGTTGCCAATCTGCTAGGTAGCTTTTCCAGTATGGCGACCAAAACCTAAAATGACCGCTGTACACCTACACACGTACAATTATTATTCTTTTCACACATTAAGAACGATCCTACAGAAAATGTCACTCACTTCAAGATTTTAGGTCCATTGATAGAGAAGCTATAGAAACAGACACCTTATAATCCCACTCAGTCCGCCCGTGTCCAGAAATTAAAGCTCAGGAACCTCAAGGTGAAGAGATGTGCTTGAGGTGTTGTTGGAAAGGTATTGGCTAAACCAGAACCGCATTGATTTGTGCAGTGATTCAGTGTTGCCAACCCATTTTTAAAATTTAGTTGTTCAAAATCAATTCCGTTAGACCTACCTCCAACAAACTTGGCATAAACATTATTCAACACAACATGGAAATAATGTGGGTGTCTGTCTGCATCCCCCAAACACTCCACTTGCTAGTGTTGCCATCCTAATTCCTATGAAGTTAATTTATTAATTGCTTCTATTACGTTAGACGTTGCACCAAACTTGGCATAAATATTTTTCGACATAATAGAAATATACTGTGGGTGTCAACGTTTCCAAGCACCGCGTTGTCATTGTAGCCAACCCGGGTCCAAAACTATAGCTTATGAACCCCAAGGTGCAGAGACGTAATACTTGTGAGCCTGAAATGCTATACAACTTTACGCTGCACACCTATACAAGTTCAGAATTTAACACCCTAGAGCGATCATGCAGCAAATTTCACTCTCTTGAAACTTTCTTCTAATAACAGTTCCTTTCCAGTGGTACATGTAGGATTATAGTTATCCAGGCCGAGTTTCAATGGTTTATGTTTGCTTACAAGTTATCAAACTAGGTACAGAAACTTGTTACAAAACTCCGGGACAGTATCCAAAATCCATTCGTCACTTTTATCCTAATAATTCTTAATATTAATAGGTCTGTTTAAAAGCTGATTATTTACATTCTACACTTAGCAAACATTTCACCTTCGTATATGATCACAAATCAGAATCTAAACTTCGTATATCGTTGCAACTGTTAAATACGTTATTTCCAAACTTGTATTTGGAATCTTATTTTCTTCAGTAATTGACAACTTCTATTCAAAGAAATTGTGGAATCCTATTTACATTTGAGAATCATTTCTACACTTTAAAACATTCTTTACGTTTCTATCGCGATTAAACTTCTATATGAGAAAAACAACAATTGTTCTTCAACGTATTTAAATACTCCCATATTAAAACGTGCTACTGTTTGAGAAACATTTTAATCTTAGTTTTTGAATGAACAGCTGGGTTCAAAATATTGTCCTATGAACCACCTCCTCTTCTTGATTAAGACTTGATCTTTCATCCACAAAGTTATTTTTAGTCGATTATATTAAGTCATTCTTCTTCTCTATCTGTTCCTTAACATTCTTCTTATCACGTTTACAATATTTGTAAATATCTTCATATTTGTTAATAAATGGCTTCATAAATAATTATTAATAATCTTTTTTTCAAGCAGTACAGTCTTCCTGATTGTAACAAAGTGTCCTCATCTTCTAATCATATGTAATCTCCCTTTACTATACTACTTTAACATCTGCTCTTCAAGATCGAATTCTAGTTTAGCCATAAGCTTGTCGAAACTGCATTTACTTTGTATAATGTATCTGCCACTACATCCGCAATAAAAGTGGCTTATTTTCTCCTGGCTCAACTTCTATCATTTCTTCTTCCGTTGTATTCACCAGAACTTTCTCATCTTTGACTTGTTTAACTCACTACTTTCTTCCTTCCACCCTTTTCTATCTTGAATATTCTGTGAAACTTTGTATTTCTTAATCTATATATATGAACTTCAGTACTTTTTTATCTATCAGTATTTTATTTATGATCTCGGTTTTGGTTTCTGCTGTGGTGTTTAGTTTTATTATTGTATGTATAAGTCTATTGTTGCTAGGATGAGGTTTTGGTGAATACCTATTATGCTAATGTAACTAAATCTAAAGTAGTAGTATGGATCAAAGTACATCTACAAAATATATATATACGTTCAGTCTTTCATCTCAATAATGTTTACGACTTACATGTAGTATCTATTCTTTTATTTGAATATTGTAGTAGCATAGAACATTATTGGAGTATCTTACAAGCAATGATAATATCGTTCATAGCTGTATACGTACGTATAGATTCGTAAACTCAAAACACCATATACACAAACCAAGGTATCTTATACTGTTACCTCCCTGTAGTTCATAATTCTTGGTGATCAGTGTTTTTTATAACATAGCAAGAATATATCTCCAGCAATCATTTAGTCAATACCTAAGAACTCCTCTTCTTACAAACTTATCACTGTAGAAATACTAATATATATCGGCGAAATGAAATGCATCGTCGTAAGTATAACATTCCAACAAATTGAACGATTTTTAATATTTAAAAAACAAACGCGCATCAGGTAAGGAAAGTTTCTTGGGTGGATGTATATTTCAGTTAAACCAACTCCATTTAAAATCTTGAAACACTAGAAACTTTTTCTGTCTTTGTTGGATCGATACCACAATCCCCATAAATTGAAATTATCAAGTTAAAATTTTCTTAAGAAAATATAGTTCCAAAGAAACAGATTGCAAAATTATCTCAAAATAATAGTCAGAATATATAAACATTTGATTCTTCTTGTATCACCCTTAACATGATTAAATCAATCATCAATAACTTAATATTTCAGACTAATACAATTAGACTAAGTTATTTTCATTAAAAATTTAATATAAAATAATTTTAAACTGATGATGTATTATCTTATGAAGAAAGTTCTGATGTTAGATCAGTTTAAAACTGGGTTGGTATCTAAAGTTCATCTAATTGGAGAAATGACGTTATGATTACTGGTCTGCTAACATTTATCTTTAGTGCTGAAACATAGTAATGTTGGTAATACTTAATCTGTTTAAATCCCGTAGTATTGGTTCTTCTTAAGTAGTCGTAACCCATTTAAACACCTTATTAACAATAGTTTATGGAGCAGGCGTATCCTTCTTTTACTTCGTAGTAATTGTAGTAACAACAATTTCTTAATTTCACTGCATCTGTGTTCGTAGTAATCCTTCTTCTTAGTCGTAGTAAATTCTTAAATCAGTATTATCCTTCTTAGTTGAATTATCTTCTTAGCAGTAGTAACTTTTTAAATCCGTAATACCTGTAGTAGTGATAATCCTTCCTCTTGGTCGTAGTAACTTCGTAGCTTCGTAGTAATTATTGTAGTAGAAATCTATTTTCTTAGTGATAATGGCTTTTTAACTTCTTAATATCCATGTAGTAATAACTCAACTTACATCTAGGGGTTCTAACTTTTATCTTGTTACCAACATACTCCTCATGAACCACACTCAACTAAGGCTATATTTCTACCATAACTGTAGTAGTGTGTCAGTCGAGTACCAGCACATAATTACTCACATCGAAATAACTGCTGTAGTAATTTGATTCCCTATCACAACCTTCCATTTGTAATAAATTCTTCGGCGAAATGGGTCTATGGAGTCTCTGCAACTTTCTTGTACGTAATGGAATCTTTTATCCTTAATCTTCCTTTTGTAGTAACATATTCGGCGAAATGTTATAATTGTAGTAAAATATTCTGCGAAATGGGCTTTTCAGTCCCTGCAACTTTCTTGTTCGAGATCTAATAATATTCATCGTAGTAATTCTTTTTGCTTATTAACTTCCAAAGAATCATTTAATGTAAACTAATGTTTCATAGCATAGTTTCATTAGTAGTGAAGTTGTTATGTTTTTTATCCGTATCCTTGCGTTGAGGCGCATTGAATCTCCACTGCCAAATGCGCCAATTTTGCTGTGATGTTTAGTTTTATTATTGTATGTATAAATCTATCACTGCTAGGATGAGCTTTTGGTGAATACCTATTATGCTAATGTAACCAAATCTAAAGTAGTAGCATGGATCAAAATACATCTACATATACAGGGTGGTAGAAAACTCCACCGAAAAACTTCGGGAGGTGATTCCTGACAGTGAAATTCCCGACAGTGAAACAAGGAAAACAAGTCCTCTTGAACTTGTGTCCAGGACAGATAGTTTCGGAGCTACAAGGTGCCGAAAGCGTGGGAAAATGAACTTCAGAGGCCAATAGTTCAACAACTATACAACGTAGAGAGTGCGGTTAATAAATTAACTTAGGAAGTCATTCTATTCAGAAATGCATGTTTGAAAACTCTGCAATGCGTGCGCAAGGGATTCCCCAAAGAAACGTAGGGAGTCTCGGATAATCTGTCAAGTAAAGAGACGTCACACGAGGCGTGAATGGATAGGTTTCCCACCTGGTAACCATAAGTCGTTCTACCATGGCGAGATCTCAAACAGATACGAAATGGTGGACAATGTCATAGTCGCTGTGTGTGGTTGCATAACCACCAGGTACTGATGGAGACCAACAAGGAAGTTGTGGAGATGAAGTGTAGTGAATACACTTCGGGAAGTGATGCCACAACTGAAAACAAGGAAACAAGTGCATATGAACATCGGTCGAAAACGGCGGCGCGTGCAAGCAGCAACCATGCGAAAGAGCGCCGCACACCGTCGGCGAAGTAGAATATCTCCCGAACGAATAGAGATATTGACGTCGGTCCAAAAAAAAGGAAAGAAAATCATACCCAAGGGAAACGATGGTTATAAACCGAATATAGCAGAGGGAACTGTACAAGAGGAGTACACTCAGAAAGAAGGGGATTCACCAAAGCAGACATGATAGGAGCATGGAAAAGTGCAACAGACGGATGCACTATGACGTGTTACGTATGGCTTACGTGCGAACAATGGGGAGAGAGCTGGAACATGGGGATTCCCCACTGCAGCGTCGGGGAGTAATACACAGGAACACAGCCGGACATGGGTGTTGATACGACGGTACCGCAACAAGCAGAGGAAACAGACATGTTAGGGCCGAGAATCGCTATAAGCCCTACCGAGTAGGCAACCGAGGCGTGGAAGACATGGACAAAAGTAAACATACGTACAGGCAAACATGGACTGTATTGGCATGGATTGTACACTACAGCTCGTACATGTATCCGTGATGAATAACTATCACAAAGAATGACACTAAAGGTTACAGAAGTCATACAACAGTCGTACCTGTAGCAACACTAAAGAAGATGCTCAGAATGACATCCACCGCTCTGAATACAGGCGTTCATACGTCGTCGCACAGACCGGCGCACACGTCGAAACGTTACTGGCTTCCCGCGAAGCGTCACAACCGGCTCGGACGCATTGTTCCAACGTTTGCACATAAGGTACCGGAGTAGCATAAAGAACAGTTTTGAGATGTCCCCATAAGTAAAAATCCAGAGGGTTGAAATCCGGCGACCGGGCAGGCCATGACAGAGGACCGCCACGGCCGATCCACTTGCCCGGGAATACAGTGTTCAAATAGGCTCGCACGGAACGAGAGAAATGCGTCAGGGCACCATCGTGCATGTACCACATACGTTGTCGTACGACCAACGGCACATCCTCCAGTAGTGTGGGAAGTATCTCGCGCAAGAAGTTCAAATAGATAGAACCGGTGAGTCGTTGAGGAAGAACAACTGGTCCAATGAGATGGTCACTCAGAATCCCTGCCCACATGTTGAGAGGTAACTTGTGCTGGTGGCGGGCCTGTACCGTTCCATGTGGATTATCTACAGACCATAGATGACTATTATGGAAATTGTGGATACCATCCCTTCCAAATTGGGCTTCATCTGTGAACAAAATGGAGAAGAGAAAACCGGCAGTTGTTGCCACCAAATGGAGAAACTGTTTACAAAAGTCCAGTCTGGGACGAAAATCCCCTGGCGATAGACCCTGAACCCGTTGCAAGTGATAGGGGTAATAATTGTTGGTATGAAGAATCTACAACACCCTCTTGTGGCTGACATTATGCCGACGGGCAAGCTCCCGGCAACTTACACGCTGGTCATTGTTCACATGTCGTAAAATACGTTCTTCCGCATGCAGAGTGCGTTCCTCACGTGGTCTTCCCGTGTCATACATGGTCGGGGAAACGTTCCCGTCTCACACAACCGACGAAACAGCGCTGCAAACGTTGTATGATGCGGTTGTCGTCTATTGGGATATCGTTCGTTGTATAACCATGCCGCCTGTAAACAATTTCCATGTTCTTCTCCATTCACAAAAAGCATCTCGGCCTGTTCCTGATTGGTGTAATGGGCCATTATCACAACACACCACACTATGAACGTGCTTCACAACACACAACGTAGTTGTGATCCACTTCAAATGCGCGGATGACGTCGACAGACAAGGTAGGTCTGCTCATCGACGATGTATTGTTTGTTGGGTGTGCACTCAGTGTCTCGTCAGTACTAACGTCTTGTGCATCGCAGTGTTCTCAAATGCTCCAAAACTGGACTCAATTTCTCCAAAACTGTTTTGTGTGGTCCTGGAGAGAGTGTTCCAGAAATTAAACTGGGATGAAGTTGGAATTAAAATTAATGGCGAATATCTTCATCACCTACGGTTCGCTGATGATATAGTCCTGTTTGCTTCAAGTGCAAAAGAACTACAAACCAGAATGGAAGAACTGAGTAACGAGAGTTCGAAAATAGGCCTTAAAATGAACTTAAGTAAAACAAAAGTAATGTAAACCAACATGCTGCAAAGAAGGAAGTGAAGATTAACGGAGAGACAATAGGCATAGTTGATGAGTATGTTTACCTAGGCCAGCTTAAAACATCGAATTCAAAGTTCACTGATGAAATAAATAGAAGATGCAAAATGGCGTGGAGTTCTTTTGGAAGAATACACTTTATTTTCAAAAGCAAACTACCAATGTGTCTGAAGCGTAAAGTTTATAATCAATGTGTCTTACCTTTAATGATGTACGGTTGCGAAACTTGGACATTGAATGCGCAAACGACTCAAAGATTGAGAGTCACACAAAGAGCAATGGAGAGGTAGGAATAGCCAGGAGGGACAGGAAGAGAAATGAATGGATTCGCGCACAAACAAAGGTAGATCATGTAATCAAGACTGCGAAGAAGATTAAGTGGAGATGGGCCGGTCACATAGCTAGACGAAAAGATGGAAGGTGGACTACAAATGTACTACAGTGGATTCCTAGAGAAAAGAAACGACCGAGACGACGTCCAAATGTAAGAATTGTAGATGAAATCAAGCGTTTTTCAGGAGCTACATGGATGAGGATATCAGCAGACCGATATATGTTCAAAGAAAAGGGGGAGGCCTTCATCCAGCAGTGGATAGAAAACGGCTGAATATGATGATGATATATATATATATAGGTTTCATCTTTCATCTCAATAATTTATACGACTTCAACTGTAACAGCTATTATTTTATTGAATTGTAGTAGCATCAAACATTCTTACAATCAACGAAAATATCGTCCACAGCTGTATACGTAACGATAGATTCGTAAACTCAAAACACCATATACACAAACCAAGATATACTGTTACCTTCCTGTAGTTCATAATTCTTGATGATCAGTGTTTTGTATAACAGAGCATGAATATATCTCCAGCAATCATTTAGTCGATACCTAAGAACTCCTCTTCTTACAAACATATGTCTGCCGAAATACTAATATATATCGGCAAAATAGAATACATCGTCGTAAGTATAAAATCCCAACAAAGTCAACACTTCTTAATATTTCCAAAACAATTGCACATCAGGAACATGAAACAAGAATGTTGCCAAGTACTGCTCTTAATCGAAACATATCGAGAAATAAATTCCACAGCAGTTTCTATTAATGATAGCATGGTAATCTGATTATGTTCAATTTGATATATCGCTATCCGCAATTGTTTCATTTGCTCATCATGTTCTTGTTTAAATCATTTGAGGTACATTCTGTGATGGAAGTTGAGAGTTATTCTGCTTTTTATTTGATAATTTATGTTGTGCTAAAAGAGTGAACATCCTCATTAGTAGTAACACTCTTGACTTTTATGTTCTACCTGTAGCATTCTATGTTTCTATCCTATGATAATCTCTTCAAACCAGCTCTACTTATTATATGAAGGGCATGGGGAAAAAATGGTAACCCGCAATTGATCATGAATTGAGATATTACGTTAGGAAAATTGTGTCGCCGGCTTATGCGGCTTCCCATAAACTAATTGGCAATATAGTGCCATCTCTTTCTTTTAACTTGAACTGTTTCCACAGGGCTCACATGAGTGTTACATTGTATTTCAGTGCTCATTTTTTTTAATGAGGCTTGCCTTTCCCCCCCCCCCATGCCCTTCATATATATGGTCATGCATACCCACTCGTAAGAAACTATCCAATGTACCATACTTGTGCTTCATACATACTTTTTCGTTAATTTATATGCGTGTGCCTGACACTGTTCTAAAAAAGGTTTGAAAGCAATATTCTGGTGTTCATTTTCTGCTGTTCATATTGTGTATGTTGCAATGTAATTAGGTTTAGATACGGTTTGACTACATTGACAACGCGGTGCTTGGAAATGGGACATCCACCGTATGTTTCTATTATGTCGAATAATGTTTATACCGAGTTTGGTGCTGCAACGTCTAACAAAATAGAAGCAATTAAAAATTAACTTCATAGAAAATTGGTTGGCAACACTGGCAAGTGGGGTGTTTCGAGGACGCAGACACCCACATCGTTTCCATGTTGTGTCGAATAATGTTTGTTCCAAGTTTGATGCAGATAGATCTAACAGAGTTGGATCATTTTGAACAATTCATTATTTTTAAAAATGGGTTGACAACAATGACCCACTGCATCAATCGAGGCAGTTTCGACTGCTCTGAACTATTCTAGTCAATACCTTTCCAACAATACCTCAAGCACCTCTCTACACCTTGTGGTTCCTAAGCTTTAATTTCTTGACACGGACAGACGGACTGAGAGCAATTATAAAGTCTCTGTTTCTATAGCTTCTCTATCAATTGACCTAAAATTTTTAAGAGATTGAAATTTTCTGTAGGATCGCTCTGTGTGAAAATGAACAAGAATTGTAAATTTGTGAAGATGCACAGCGGCTATTTGGATTTTGGCCGTCATCTTGACTAATTGGCAACAACCTGTTTCGACCTCGATACGTCTTATTCTAATATCCTGCAAAGCTGCGTTTTGTGCGCTGAGGTGAGAGCCAAATGTCCAAATTTGCCTCTGTGCAAATCTTTATCCACTTGTTTGATGGGGACAAAATATTAACATATCACCATATCTTATTCCTTTGAGGTATACTTTCGTTTCGGAGGTATTACGAAACTTTATATTTGTTGAGTAGAGTTAACAGCCAATTAAAAGAATCCTTAATTTTATGCTTTCATTTGTAATAAGCTATTACTTGTAGGTGCCTCATAACAGTAATATCTGCTTCCTTCTATGCTCAAAGAAGTAGTAAGTTTGTTATTTCATTAAAAGTACTTTAATGCGCAAATATCATTCGTTTGTGTTACTTAGTAACGCTATCGTTCTTTTCATAACTACATATCAGACCTTCGGGAGCTGTGCTTCGTCTGGTACCATCTAACGGGAATACGATAATGAAATGTAATGTGAATCTCTGGCGAGCTTTAATTATTCAATAGCGTTGAGAGTTTACTCACTATTCTTTTCTTATAGAATTTTAAAACCCTTCCTTTCCCTGTTTCGTCCCTTCCCTTCCTCTGCTTTCAAATTATCTCTCTTCATTGTTTTTTTTTGTTTTCGTTTTATCTTTTTCTTTTTTTTTTGTCTTTCTTTTGACCATTACAAGTTAGAACTTTCAAACATTTCACATTTGAAATTTAATGATTAAGTGCTTTTTTCGAGCTCTTTATGTAATTAAAAATTTCCATTCAGAGCCGTGACTAGAATATCCAAAATGATTATATTTTACATTAATGAAAAGATTTAGAAAAGCTGTAGTAAAGCTAACGGGAATACTCTTACCTTAGATATTATTATTATTATTATCTCAAGTACGTTTTCCACGATTATCTGCTAGGCTGTGAAAATGCTTTCTGCGCCAAATAGTTTTTGACTATTACTATTGATAATGTAATAGGAAGATAAAGTTCAATTATCGATCTTTTTATTAAAGAAGTTATATTTACGATTCGAAAACAATCTTGAAGCCTCTCACGGAAACACTCATTTTGTGAAATAAACTTGCAACAATAAGAACTGGGTGCTTATGGAAGAGCACAGTGCGACCGATTCCAAAAAAGCTGGCCAAAAGTAAAAAAAAAAAAAAGTAACTTGTTAGGGAGTTTTTCATGTTGGATTTGTTACAGTACATATGTAATGGTCAGAAATTACTTATGAAAGTGTTCATTTCCTGTTACCTGTCCCTGACTAGGAGTCGCAAAACTACCTTTTTCGATTGACATCGATTGTGTTACTGAGACAGTAAACGACGCACGTGTTGAAAGTTGTATAAAACCTTTAGATTGAAGCAGAACATAATCAAATAAAATGGAATCAATGTCTAAAAGTACGTAGAATATAAAAAAGTTTTATATAATAATTTATGAAATATAATTGTTTGGTCCGATCGACAGCTCTTGCAAAACTTGAAACAGTCGAAATACAGTGTTTATTTTCGCGAAAATGGACAAAGCAATCGTTAAATTATGTGTCAAGATAATGGATCAGTTCGCGGGAAACACGAAAGCCCATTCTGGGTCTTCATCTGAAGGGCAAGCTAGAGATATAAGACTGTCTCAATTTCAGTTACCAGTGTTTTCGGGAAGATTGCATGAGTAGCTATCGTTCCATGATGTATTTGTTGCCTCTGTTCACAACAACAAAAATTTGTCAGGTGCGCAAAAACTGCAATATCTCAAAACATCCTTGAAGGGGGAACCAACACAACTCCTTCAAGCGATGCAAACCACGGACAGTAATTACAGAGAGGCATGGAACGTTTTGAACGTCAAGGTCCTATAATAAGAGGAAATAGTGAAGGCGACAATTAAGCGGTTAGTTACGCAACCGGTGATACATCAGGAATCGGAAACCGCGCTACGAAAATTAATTATAGTACGATGGAGTGTACGTGGTCCCTCAAAGTGCTCGAACAACCAGTCGAACACTGGGATGTACTCTTAGTTTATCATATCGCAGATAAACTGGACAGTGAAACTTGTAGACAGTAGGAACTTCCATTGAAATCCAATGAACAGCCATATTTTGAGCAACTTACGGAGTTCCTCGATATAGAGCCCGTGCGCTTGCAGTGTCCCCTGGCGAAAAAACGCGTCCGATCTCAAACAGTGATTCAGTGAAGAACCGTGACAAAAGACAAACGTCATCCCATGTTACCACTAATCAGCGTGGTCAAACTTCATGTGAACTTTGCAATGCTAAACACACTCTGTACAAATGTGCGGAGTTCTCTAAACTCTCTGTGTCCGATCGTGTTACCCTAGTGAAAGACAAAAGTTTGTGTTTTAATTGTATGCGGAGATCGTGTATAAAAAGCACGTGCACTTCTAGCACTTATCGCAAGTGCTCCAAAAAGCAGCATACGCTCTTGCATTATGCGAGAACTGAATCACCAGTGTTTGAATCAAATACCATGTCCAATGTTGCTGCCTACACGAGTGTGCCACAGGTGTTGCTATGTACGGCCATCGTGTGATTGAAAGGAAGTAATGGTGTCTATTACCCTTTCAGAGCGATACTAGATTGCGCGAGCGAATCCAGTTTCACAGCCGGGAACTGTGTGCAAAAGCTTGGTCTCAGGAAAAGAAAAGCTAGTGTTGTGATTTCCGCGATCACAGGCGCAGGAGTGGGGACAGCGAGCGCCATGGTGGACTTGCTGTTTCAGCTATTGATGAAACGAATGAAACTTTTGAAACACGTGCGATAGTAGTCCGATAGATAGTAACATCCGATTTGCCAAAAGAAACGTGTTCTAGTGCTGCAAGCTGGCCTCGTTTGGGAGGCCTAAGTTTGGCAGATCCCACTTTTAACATAGTGGGTTCCATTGACATTCTGTTGGGGGCATACGTGTTTCCGTTACGTATGCTTGGTAAAAGGCGGACAGGGCCACCCGGAACTCGGGTGGCACTTGAAACTACTCTTCGATGGGTGATAACGGGTAATGTAGACCTTACCAGTGGAAACGCAACTGTGACGTCACATCGCGTTTCTTGTGAAATTGATGAAGCTCTTCGTCAGTTTTGGGAGTTAGAGGAGCTCTCTCTTATAAAACACCTAAGGAAGAAAAGAGTTGCGAAGAACATTTCGCTGCAACTCATCAACGTGCCGAACCCGGAAGTTATGTGGTGAGACTATCTTTCGGGAGTAATATGGCTCCATTAGGCAAATCACGTGAAATCGCGGTGAAGAGATTATTGAATACGGAACGGAAGTTAGCAAAACAACCTTTCCCTACAGCAACAGTATCGTGAGTTCATGCACGAGTACCTCCAGTTAGGACACATGTTGCGCATCCCTTCAAGTGAGATAAATGTCCAATCTTAAAACAGTTGCTATCTACCACACCACTCGGTGTTGAAGCCTACTAGCACGACTACGAAGTTACGAGTGGTATTCGATGGAAGTGCAAAAACCGGTCTTTCCCTAAATCAAAAGCTCATGGTGGGGCAGAAATTACAGGATGACATTTTCCCGATTTATATTCGGTTTCGTGAACATCGTGTTCCCTTATGCGCGGACATTGCAGAAATGTATAGGGCGGTACTAGTGCACAAAGACGACGTCGACTACCAACGAATTGTTTGGAGAGACTCACCATGTGCGCTAATAGAAGACTACCGTTTGCTGACCTTGACTTACGGTACTGCATCTGCTATTTTCCTGGCAACAAGATGTTTGCTCCAGTTAGCAGAACATGAAGGGCAGAGATATCCATAAGCAGCGAAGACTGTTAAAAGGGATTTTTTCATGGACGACTAACTTGGAGGTGGGGACAGTGTGAGTGAAGCAATTGAGCTACAACAGCAGCTGATTCAACTGTTGCGTGAAGACGGTTTTGAGCTTCGAAAGTGGTTGTCTAGTGAGCCGGAAGTGCTCCAAGTTGTTCCCCCCACATGCGCGAAATTGATGTGCCATTCAACTTTAGTGTATGCAACATCAGGACCCTTGGTGTCCTGTGGTCACCTCTCAGTGACGAGTTTGGTTTCAACGTAGCCCCTCCCCCACACCCTACAGCGTGACAAAACGAAGGGTCTTGTCGGATATTGCTAAGATCTTTGATCCCCTTGGCCTTCTCTCCCCAGTGACCATCAAGACCAAGATGATGTTACAATCTCTGTCGAAGGAAAACCTAGGTTGGGACGACCCTCTTTCTCTTGAGATAAGTGCAGTGTGTCAATTTTACTGTGATGAATTATTTTTGCTACGAGAAGTGAAAGTGGGGCGTTGCATTGTACCATCTGACGCCGTAAACTGTCACAGGCTTTAGTAATCCGAATGAGCGCGTGTATTCCGCAGTCACGTACTTACGGTCAGAACGTGCTGGCGGTCGTGTTGACGTGAAAATCATTGCAGCCAAGACAAAAGTTGCTCCCCCTCAAAACTTTGTCCCTCCCCCATTTGGAGTTGTGTGCTGCCTCGCTGCTGGCCAAATTGTTAAAAACGGTTTCAAGTGCTATCAATCGTAACTTGAAAAAAACAAGAGCCTTCACAGACTCTACGGTAGTGCTGGCCTGACTAGCCCAGTCCCCTGATAAGTGGAAAACTTTCATCGCCAACCGTGTAGCGAAAATACAAAACTTCCTGCATCACAGTGGACATGTAGATAGTGAATACAATGCTGACGACTGTGCTTCGAGGGGGGTTAAACCCAGTGAGCTTCTATGTCATCCCTTGTGGTGAGATGGGCCAGCCTGGATGCGCGAAGCAGTGTTGCCAGAGACTTCTTGTCCACCCGCTGACTTAATATAGAGATAGGGGAAGGAAACAATGTGTCACAGCTATGTGTGTGCAATCGTAAAACGACATTGTGAACCGTTACTCATCCCTAGCAAGGCTAAAGCATGTGGTCAGTTGGCTTCTCCGTTTTGTGTACAACTGCAGAAATCGGGAGCAGAATCGCCAGGGCCGTTGACCTCTCATGAATTAGAAGACAGTGTTTTGTGTCTCGTCAGGGAAGTACAGAGAAGAGCATTCGCTACCGAAATAATGTGTTTTGACAATAAAGAGCCCCTCCCACATAAAAGTAGTATTTTGTGCTTGACTCAATTCATTGACGAAGGAGGTATTTTGCGTGTGGGGGGAAGATTGTAAAACGCAGACATTTCAGGGGACAGAAAGCATCCTTTTTTTAATACCCAAAAAGCACCAGCTTACTAGACTTTTAGTAGAAAATGAGCATGCAAATACCTTGCATGGGGACCTCAGTTAGTATTAGCTATGCTACGAACAAAAGTTTGGATACTAGGGACCAGAAATCTGGTTCGAAGTATTATTCGTCAGTGTGTCAGGTGACATCGCTTCAATGCTAAAACCCAAACTCAAATTATGGGTTCATTGCCTGCACCCCGTGTGAATCCTGGCAAATGCTTTTCTAAGACCGGTGTAGGCTACGCTGGCTCACTCCTTTTGAGAAACAGCTATGGTCGAAGTCGTATTAAAAATACGGACTCTATTGTTCTTTTTGTGTGCCTCTCTACTAAGGTTATACACCTTGAATTGGTGTCAGACGCAAGCACCAAGTCATTTTTAGCTGCCTTGAAACGATTCAAGGCCCGGAGAGGGGTTCCCAGTGATTTAATAGGGACTGTGGCCGAAATTTTGTGGGCGCTAGCAAAGAGCTCAAGGAGCTAGTAAGTGTCAGTGCTCATTGTAAGGGAAACAAGATGACTTCATCTTTTCTATCAGAAAAGGGGATAACCTGGCATTTTAATCCCCCGTCCGCCCCCATTTCGGAGGATTGTGGGAGGCCGGCGTGAAGAGCGTGAAGCATCACTTAAAGAGAATAGTGTGAAATGTGTCCTTGTGCTTCGAAGAAATGTACACTGTGCTTGCTCAAGTCGAAGCAATTTTGAATTCTCGCCTTCTCACACCATTATCAAACGACCCGAATGACCTTTCATTTTTCTCACCCGCGCATTTTTTGATTGGGGAATCCCTGTTGGCCCTCTCAGAGAGATATTTCTCCCCCTCTAACGTCTCACATCTGAGAAGATGGCAACTGGTTCAACAGCTTGTAAAGAATCTTTGGTATTGTAAGTCCTTGGAGTATGTCTCTCACCTGCAACAAAGGTCTAAGTGGTTGACTCAGCATGAGAACCTGGAAATGGGTGATCTCGTACTACTCAAGGAATCCAACCTTTCTCCCCAGCAATGGAAGCTTGATAGGATCCAGGACGTTTATCCTGGTAGGAATGGTGTTGTAAGAGCAGTGACAGCAAAGACAGATTTATTTATTTTATTTATTATTAAGTTTCAGATACAGCTTGAGTTGCCATTTTACACAGAAACAAAATAACAATGCAACAAACTAAATAACTTCACTACAAACTAAATAACTTTACTACAAACTAAATAACATGAAATTAAATTTTAAACAACACATAACACAGCAATTGATATAAAAAACATAACGATTATACTACACAAGAGGAATAACTCACATATTTGTATTTAGCGTTCGATGGAAAGCGTGTTCAGATCCGAAAATATCAATATTTGAATCAAGGTTATTGTACATAATTACTAGTCTATGGAATAAGGAGCGCTGCAGTATACTTAGCCTAGGCGTGGCACAATGAAGGAGGTTATTATTTCTGGTTATTCGCAAGGGAACACGGAAGTAAAATTTAGATATCAACTCTCCAGTTCTAAGATTACCGTTAAGTATCTTGTATAAATACATCAAATCTGCCAGCTTGCGACGAGAAGAGGGTACGTGGAGACCAAGAACGGATAATAACTCTGGTTTGCTTAAGCTACGTAGGTGAAGTAGCTACGCAGATGTAGGTGAAGTGAAACGCCATGTTGTGAAATTGTACTTGCTACCGTTTAGTGCTGAAAATGAAAGAAAGTAGGTCAGAACAGTGTGGAAGGGTGTATCAGCCCTGATCCTACAATTTGTGAATAGTGCTTATACGCTCTAAAATGTTTATATTGGTGTTAATTATTCATTTAGCTGCATACGTTTTTATTTTTGTTTGATTTGTGTTTCTTTTCTTTCTTTTTTTTTGAAGCATGACCGTTTCAAGGTATTTATGTTTGGTCCGATCGACAGCTTTTGCAAAACTTGAAACAGTCGAAATACAGTGTTTATTTTTGCCCATAGATTGCTCTTGGGGTCAGTTTTATTCTACTCCAGAACTGCGTATTCTGGCGGTCTATTCTCCCTTGTTCTTCAAAAACACCGTTAGGCCATCCCGCGTTTTTCTTTAGTGTATCTGTGCGTGTGGTGGTGTGCTTCCCTCTTATAGCGATAGCTCATCTACAAACTGAAACCTTTTTAATTACTTATAGTGATATTTTTATAAGTCCTCTTCATATATTAACGAAATAAAATATCTAATGATGTGCTCAAGTGTTTATCTCTTGTGAACAATTTACATATGTGTAAAACGGAAAACATTTCGTTTGGTATCACACAATAATTGTTATTGATTTTTATTAATTGAAATCTTTAAAATACGACATGCTATAATGAAAAAGTTATGTTGTTCCGTGTTGTTCCGCTGTCAGACTACTTATTTTAAGTTATAGTCAAATGTATTTTCTTAACTAATGAAAAAAATCCTGCCCGAAGTTGCTCCCCTGTTTTTATCCCACATGCCTTCCAATCACCAAAGCCGAAACTGGTTATCGAGTGATTCGGTTGAAGTTTTGAACCGGGTCGCCGGTCTAGGGTTCAGACCTGGTCTGACTCAGTGACCCGATTTAAACCCGGATAATGAAACAAAGTTTTTAATTATATCCTTCCGTCCGATCATTGTTTCTGTCAGGGGTAACCAAAACCGGAGATGTTACCCCTGGGGCACGAAAAATACGACATCAAAATTTTAAGTTAATTATGTTTCCCAGATCGGGTCAAATTTCAGACTGGTCCACCTATGTTTGGTCCAGACAGGGTCACCAAAATTCACCCAGTTCAACTCTGCGAACCACCGATCTCAATTCCGCGACGTCAGCCTTTAGACCACAGGTAGCACCGTTTATGCACGAGGGGCGTTTAATAAGTAATCTACCCTGGTATCTTTTCTTATTGTAATATAATTGAGCGTGCACGTGCAGGTCGGGACATGTCTTAACTTGCAACAGCGGAAGTTACAACTCAGTCTTCTGTAAGCACTTGAATTGAGAAGCTGACAAGTGCAAGTGCAGTGCCGTGCGGATCAACGGTAAAAGTGAGAAATTTCAGGCTTTTTTCTGTGGTAAAATTCATCAGAAAGGAAATTATGAAGGTTAAAGAAATCCAAGAGGGGATGTGTGCTATGTATAAAGTGGTGATGCACTGTCATACTACCAAACGAAGTTCTGGGCCAATCAATTTAAGTGGGAGTGGACATCGATTTAATATAACCCTTGTTCAGGGTGGTGGTGTGGATGCATCCTCAAAAGAAATGTGCCAAAAGTGGAGACCATGATTTTGCAAGATCGTGAGTTAAGACCAGTGTTATGCCTCATGAACTTGGCATTTCAACTGGCACGGTTCACACTTATACAGTCTTGAGGATGTCAAATATTAGTTCCAGGTGGGCACAACGAATGTTGACGCCTGAACAGAATACATTTCTCCGGCAATGTTGCCAAGAGAATTTAATTTAAACATGCTTATAGAAATCTCAGATAACTTATACTCAAGAATCGCAATAACCACATGTTGAAACATGGGTACACCAACTTAATCCTTAGACCAAAGAAGAGTCCATGCAGTGGAAACATAAGGGATCCCAACTCCAAAGAAATGTCATGCGTGGTGGTAAGTTGGTTAAATATTTTTCTCAGTAATACAGAACCATACCATTTTTAAACTTCTGAACCATTTATATCTGACCGGAATTGTTTAAGAGTATATTGTTACAGATAAAATTTCGAATTTATTACGGACTTTATGAAACTTTGGCTCCGGCCAGGGAAGGGCAGGGGAAGAACGTTAGTTTTTCATTCCTCGAAGTTTGGTACATGTGTTGTAACTTCTTTGTTCTCCTGTTTTTCCTCTAACGTTGGTTTTCTTTTTTCTCAGAATCTAAGAACATGTTACTTGAACATCGGAAACCGAAGGTTGATGAAAAAATCGAAAACTGGATTTTAAACAGAAACTAGTTTGGTTAACCAGCTGTTGCAAGCGTCTTACATGATGCACCGTTACACACTTGACGGCGATGTGACCCGATTAGTAATAAATTATAATAAATAATTATTTACAATTTTGAGATTGTGATGTTTGCTTATAGTATTCTTTGAACTTTAGTCTATACGTCTTAAGGCAGTGGCTGTGTATATTTTTAGTGGTTATTTTCTTGTTATTTGGTTGCTGAACTTTCTTTCATTACACAACATCGCAACTTCTGGAGTTAAACGATTACATGCGTGATGGCGATTTGATCCTTGTTTATTCTCCAAGTCCCATTTCACACCTAATATGTGTTATAATTGCTATAATACAGTTTACTGTTTGTTTAATTTCCAGTTACTTATTTTGCTTTTTGTCCATGTATTTACTTAATTCTGCGGTTATATTAGGGTGAAACCAGTGCTGAAATCGGGTCACTTTTGGTGACCCGGCTTGACCCGAAGATAGATAATCGACAACTCAATCCGAAACTTGACCCGATTGACCCGGTCTGGGAAATATAAATAAATTGGAATTTCAGCGTCATATTTTCCGTGCCCTGGGGGTAAGATCTCCGGTTCTGGTCCCCCCTGAAAGAAACACTATTGGAACGCAAGGAAATAATTAAAAACTGCTTTGTCCTCCAGGTTACTGGGTCTAAATAGGGTAACCTAATCAGGCCAGATCCGAAGCTTGGGCTTGGTGACCCGATCCAAAAATTTACCCGAATGAGCCGATTGACCCTGTGACCCGTTTCAGCTCTGATAAAAACTGTAAACAGTGGCTTAACAAGCCCAGAACCAGGTTTTGAAATAAAATTAAAGCGCGCTCTTGTTTACCACAAACTAATAATAAAAATCACGTTCGCGAATTTTGTTATTTAAACAAAGGAATTAACAATTCAGCTTTAGCTTGCTATTATGTTATCAATAGTTAATGTCCAGTTAATATTAATGCTATTACATTATCTATTTCTTGCATCCCATTTTAAGGGTCCTTTTTCCATCCGTCACACATAGATAACCGTCTAGGTAGGTAGAAGAGTCAACCCACTCGTAAAGATAAAGATAAAAATGAATTTTATGGGCGTTATCAGCACTTTGGCTTAAGCCCGTCGAGGCCCTCACTCGTCTTTTGAATAAAATCATCACTGGAATACTGTAATGAAGACTGCCTCCTCTACCTCCCCTCTTGCTTATTGACACTCGTAGTGGGGATCGTAAACTTGTTATCTGTAAGTGTGATCCGACCTTGGCCCTCCCGCAATTGAAATTTCCCTATGTGTACGAATGTCAATCTAGAAGTAACAATTTGTTATTTTTACATTCAAAAAGTTCGAGGACCAGCCGCAGTGATTTCTCAGTCAGACACAGGAAGTGGTGGGCTCACGTTGGACAAGTCAAGCAGAACGGACAATTTGTAAATGGTGGTCAAGTGGCAGCGGCTAAATGTGGCATGTATAAAATAGTACTTGGAGCAGCGAACGAACGTAGATTTGTACAAACATTAAGCCAATATGCTACTAAAACCCTTGCAGATGATTCAGCAGGCGAATGGAAATGAAACCATCAGAAATAACCCACTTTTGTGTTTCAAGTGTTCATCGGCAGTTCGCGGAAGACAGAGAGAGTCGGTCAAAGATGATACTTGTACAGGCTGGCCGGTAGCAAATAAAAAAATGTAGGAGGAGCAACGTCCTTGCAAATTGTTCACAGACCTCTACAGTAGCTATCACGATATTCTGATATAAGATTTGAACATTATCCGTGCGGTGGAAGGTCGTTTAACACGACTAAACGTCCTGCATAATCCATACTCATCCTTCCTACTTCTTCTCCTTACAAACATGTGATGGCCGTCGGAACAAGAACTTTGTGGAAAGCGTTTCCACTCATCGGAGGAAATCATCGCCGCGTGAAGTAGGCCTTACGCGCGATTCTACCAAATATGCCTTCCAGAAGTGATTCCTGCAGTTGTCTAGCAGCGGTGCATTGTTGCTGAAGGATATTAGTTCGATGATGGCTGGTCTTAATACACAGAGAATTATAACTTTATGTTAATACGCTAAAGATAAAGATGAAATTAATTTGATGGGCGGTTGTTAATATGCCTTAAATTAGTCTAAAAGTATTTATATACCCTGCACCACTTGAAATCTTTAGAATTCATCGAGGAAAAACGTTCAAGAACCACAGCAAAAAAAGAGTACAAGGGAAACTAATTTTGTATTATTATTTTGCTATTACAAATTCCAAACTGTTACAATATGTATTTTTTTTAACTTAAAACTGATATTCCTCATTCACGCAGAAATAAATATTAAGACCAGCGGTCGGCCATTTCCCACAGGTTTTTTTTCAGTCAGTAAATGTACCTACAAATTAGGCTCTGGCTGACTTCTTCCCACACCCTATCTCCTACCTTATACCTGCCTGAACTATAGATGCCTAAAGACCGTAACTAAAATCAAATGCATATTCAAAAATAAACAATAAGGTCAATCAAAAATAACGGTGCTTTCTGAGTCTACGAGTAACTTGGAAGGCGTATGAAGAACTTTTTGTAATAGAAACTAATAGACCGGGAGCTAGCACATAATTTCTCACGTCTTATGTATAAAAAATTTCACCTAGCCAGCAGTAAGCGGACAAATGAAACTGAGAAAAATAACTTTGTCTTATTTCTCAGAGAGGAACGGGGTGACCTTTGACCACAAATTCGGCAGAATGTTATGTCATAAGATATATGACTAAGTTTGTGATATTTGATGCGGAAATGGTTGCTGATCACTGCAGTAAGAAGCAAGACAAAATAATCAGGAGCATCTCTTCCCTCAAATTTGACCAAAATTTACGTCACAAGATATATGGACCAAACCAACGCTAAAATGTGTCATTGAGTCTCTAGCAATAAAATATCATCAATAAGACAAAGAAATAAGAAGCACTATTAAATAAGACAATTGTCAAAGTTACTTAAGTGGACCTTCTAATTTGATCAAAGGTTACATTAAGATACATTAGAAGCGGAAATTGTTGCTGCTCACTATAGTAACGAGTAAAAGACTAAATAATTGGAAGTGTATGTGAATAAGACACGCTCCTCTTCTCCATATTTGACCGAATTTTGTGAAGAAAGAGACTTCTCTAGTTGATAATGATGAAGTTACAATAGAACTTACTCCACCACGAATTAAAAGAGATAACATTGATCTGGAACCATTGTTATGTAGGATGAAGTTCTATTAATCCATTTAGTGAAAATATTCAGGATGAAAATATTTTTAAACTGAGTACTCGAAAGGCAGCTTTATTCGATACAAAATATCATTTGCTGAATATTAGGAGTCGCGGAGGGCAACTCAGAAAGCAAGTTGAAAAGGAGTGTCAGGAAGATGGTACAGGATTCGAAAGATCGATAAAGCGTGTTAAGGTGGCAACTTTTGCATATGATGGAGCTAAAGTGAAATGCATAGGAGCATGGGAGACTGTACAAGAAGTGAAGCTTACAAATTGAATATTTGGGCTGATGTGCTTCTTAACCATGTTGAAGAAGGTAGATCTTGCTCAAATCCTTACATTTCCGCTTACTCCAATCCCACTATCATTGGCGCATATAGATGCACAAAACTGACAAATCTCAGTTGCTTCACCTTCTGAAGAAGATAGCTGAACCTGAAACATGGAGCCCAACAGATGTCGTAATCAACGATGGCATGGTTTTTCTTTACTCACTGACACAAAATCCTCCAGCGACGTATGGTCAACTTTCAACTGCTATACTCATTCGTTTTTGTGCCTTTAGTCATAGAAGAATTGATGTAATTTTTGAAACGTATCATCACCCTTCAGTCAAAGACTGCGAAAGAGTTTACCGAAAGGAACAAACACAAGATGCTTCTACAAACTGTTATGCAATACGAGGAAGTGAACAGATGCGTCCTCCTGATTTTTGTAGAGCTCTAAAGAACAATAACTTTAAAATGGAGCCTATTCGATTTTTGGCAGAAGACTGTAAAAATGAAAACAACTGTAAACTTTTGGGTGACAGAACTATCTGTGTTGGGTTAGAAGAAGTGTGCATTGTTTACAATTAGGACACTGTCACACTGGAGGATCGTTAATTTTGCCAGCATGAAGAGGCAGACACACGGATGTTCTTTCATCAGTATAGCTTCTGTGAGCAGCCTACTGAAAATGTGATTGTACGTTCATCGGATACCGTTGTTATGGTTATCTTTCTTGGGAATTTGCATATTGTCAACAATAAAGCTAAAGTGTGGATGGATGTTATATTGGAACACAGGCTAATAGGCGTCTTGTAAATTTATCTTCTATTGCTGAAAATATTGGGTCTTCCATTTGTAATTCTTTACCTGGATTCCACGCTTTTACTGGAACTGACTATACAGCATCCTTCCCACGGAAAGGGAAGGTACGTTCTTTTGAACTACTACTAAAAGACACTAACATTCAGGGACCATTTGCATCTTTGGAAAATTCTCCGTCTGTTTCCGAGGAAGTCAAAAAGACTCTGCAGAAATTCGTATGTAGAATGTGTGGACAAAAGAAATACGATGATGTTAACGAAGTACCTTTAAATATCTTCTGCCATATATACGTAAACCATTTGAAAATAAATGTAAACCATTTGAGAATATAAAAGCAACTGACGCACGATCATTTCCTCCATGTAGATCGGTTCCGGAACAAAAAATCGTAATGTGTAATTACGTTACTCATATGTGGAAAAATGCGATGAATCCGAATACAGTGCATCCCTTTGTGCCTGAGAGCAGTGGATAGATGCTTAATAATACGACATACCAATCTGGAAGAAGCTGTCCTGACTCTTTAGACGTAATCAGTGAGACATAGGAGGATAACGAAGATGAACTTGTTCAGTATGGGTCTTCTTCAGATGAATCAGACACCGATTAGAGTGACTTGTAAAACTTTGGTAAACTTCATTTTATATGGGCCAGTCTAGTAACTGTTGACTTCGGCCCGTCACGTTCTAGTTAAAAGACACCCATTCCCCTGCCGGGACTCGAACCCGGGACCTTCGAGTCGGCCTAACGCCTTAGACCGCACGGCTACCCGGACTTTTTTTAATAATAACAATTTATTAAACTCAAAAGTGTACAATAATAACTATGGATCACTCCTGTGTGCCGAACAAGTCGAAAGTTATTTACCTGCGTTTGTTTAGTAAAAAGGTAATACTGGTTCTAACTTTCACCTTATTAAACTACAAACATCGTAGACAGAACAGAGTCTAAACATAAAAGGTCTTATTATAATTGCCTTTTCATAGATTTTTATATTTCGCTGGCATAGTGTTGTAGTGATAATTGATATAATCAATATAATAATGAACATTGGAAGTTTCAGGTGAACCTAAAATGAGTTCAATTGTATGCGCAAGTAACCAAAATATAACTATCTTTTTAGCTTTCGGAAAAACACGGAAAGCTGGAAAGTACACTAGCTCGCATCCGAATAATTCGCTGACGCTGCTCGCGTAATGCGCCAAAGATTTTTTTTTTTTTACATTGAATCCATATTGGGTTGATTTTGCCACAATTGCTTATTCTATGTACTATAGTATCTGGTTTATTACAGAGTTGACAATGAGGAGTGTCGGTGATACCTAGCTGATACAGTCTATTGTTTACAGGATAAATTTGGTGTAAGACCTGATATTGATTATCAAACACTTTGTAATTATCTTTGGCTTCCATTAAATATGGCCATATTTCATCCCAACATATATTGTTAAAATATCTCTCGATGGCTGGGAGAAAACCAGGTCCAGCATTTTGGAAGTAAACATAAAATTGTTTGACAGTCCATGTGTCCAGTGGCAAATTAGCCCGAAATAAATACACAATATGTATATACGTGTCGGTCAAATATGGTAAGATTCCTTGCCATTTCCGGATATAAAGCGGTAATTGATCATCAATACGGCTGAAAACTTCTTCTAGCATTTTGGCAGAAAATGTGTCGGGAAATTGTAAGAATATTTGCATTGTACGATGAAGGAGCAAGGTGTTCCCTTGTAACTGCAAATTTTTTAGGCCTAAACCTCCCTTATCAAGTGACAAATAGCAAATGTTGCGGTGCATTCGCAATGTTTTGGAACGCCATATAAAACTACCAATTTGAATGGAAATGCCCGCAAAAGTCTTAGGTGGCAACGGAAACAATTGCAAGTAGTGGGTTGCCTTACTCAGAATGTATATATTGATAAATTGCACGCAAGAAAAACATTGCTTATAGATTTGCAATGATGCAGTAATACTTCGAAGCAATTGATCAGCATTGAGGTTAATAGTGTGCGAAATACGATTAGTCCACCATATGCCTAAAAATTTAAGTTGAGAGACCGTTTCCCCATGCTTGGTCCACTCTACTTGATCTGTCTTCTGAAATGGTAAGATTTTTGTTTTGGCGTGGTTGAGATTGATATTGGACACGGCACTAAAGTGTGTCAGTCCGTCATGAATTACCTGGAATTCTGCCAGCGACTGAGAAATCCAAATCGCATCATCAATATAAACCATAGCCTTTAGTATGGTGTTCTGAAAAAATATACCCTGCAATTGATGAGTCAGATATTGCGTTAAAGGAGCCATAGCTAACGTGTACATATAGGTTGCAATGGGACTGCCTTGATTTAGGTCACTTTCCATACGAAAGGCAGGTAAAGCTCGTTGATTGATTTTCAAAGATATTGAACGTGCCTCGTATATATTGGACAGCATGTGAATAAATAGCTTAGGAAAATGAAATTTTCGTAAGGTGTCCAGTAAATAGGTTAAATTCAGCGAGGAGAAGGTATCGGCAAAGTCAGTCGATACAACAGCAAAATCTGGTATGATTCAGTGTTGCCTGGTAAGCCTGGATAAGTTCGTGAAGAGACGCAAGCATCACTTGCAAGGGTGTGGTGTTCGTAATACCACCCTGACAGTCCTCTATTAACATCGACATCAGAGGTTTAAGTCGATCAGAAAATATTCTTAATAAAATTTTATAATCCGTATTTAACAAGGAAATCATTCGATACCTGGGAGAATAGTTACCTTTTTGCTGGCCTACTTTAGGTATCAGTATACCGTACGATTGAGCCATTTCTGGAACCATTTTCCTATTGTCTAAATACAAATTATACAACTGAAGCAAGAAGAGTACTAAGGATTTACTAAAGGTTTTGTAAAATCTGAGGCCGATACCATCAGGCCCTGGCGAAGCATTGGTATTCATATTTGTAATGGGAAGAAGAATTTCAGCATCAATAATCGGTGCACTTAAAGTATGTTGTTGGTTGATATTAAGCTGTTTTAAATCGACGTGAGAAAGGAATGAGGCGAGATCCTGTATCGTGTGTTGTTTATAGAAATTTAGATAATGCTGTCGGATTGCACCATAAACGTTCCCCCCTTCATGAGTACCATTAGCATCAGTGAAATGATTAATAATTTTACATTTAGCTCGTTTTCTTTCACTAATTATGGCAGGATAAACTGCCGGTTCTTGTATACCTAATTGATTTAATTTTAAGCGAACTTGGACGCCCTGTATGTGTTTTATGTGACATAGTCGTATTTGACTTTGTAATTGTTTCACCTTAGAGTACCAATTTACGTCATTGTGAACTAATTGATTGTAATATTGCAAATTTACATATGCACTTCGTAATTGTTCTTTTTCATACTTAGCTCTCGTTATAGAAAAATAAATTGTTTCAAATTTTACACTTTTCTTAAACTGACACCACCATAGTTGCATATTACATTGTTTGAGAGTTTTTTTTATTATGTTGCACCCATAAGTTCACAATGAGTTGTTTATATTCAGTAAGTTCACAGACTTGATTGTTCAAGTTCCACGTAAAGCTTGGAGAGAAATGACTGATTATATTAGTTTGCACTGTAGACTTGACTAAAGCATGATCTGAGAAAGGCATCCGCTGTATTGCTATTGTTTTGATTTTATGGTGAAAATGATTAGAATAATAGATGACGTCCAGCCGTGACCATCCCGTTGAGTAAAAATAAGTCGCCCCTATGTCGCTGGGGAACAAAGCATCCCAACTGTCAATTAAATTAAATTCCTGATAGATTTTTGTAAAGCCAGACTAATGTTCACGCCGGTAGATCTGTCCTTGCTCTGACGAGTAGTGTTCCAATCACTCATAAGAATAAGTGGATAGTTGTGATATTTTTGCAGTTCCAGTGCCACCACATTTTCTAAAAATCTTCACGATGACACTTATTACTCGTTCCACTGGGTAAATACACACCAATTAATATCATTTGCTGTTGCAACAGTATGGAAATTAATCTGCCCGATTCATGCATGAAAAGAGTAGTATACTGTAGGTCACCTCTGACAAACATTGAAATTCCAGTTTTAGTCTGTAAATGAAAATTATGTATATCATCATAATTAGACATGTCCCACATCGGGAGGACCATTTCCTGCACTGTAATGACATGGACATACGATTGATGCACAAACTGTTTCAGCAATGATATTTTCGTGTCCGATTCGGCATGGGCAACGTTAAACGTCTCAATTTGGAGCGTATTCATACTAAAATTGACAGCACCAAAAACACACTGAAAACGTCATTATGAAAGGGCGTATAGGTCCACTTGCACACAATATTTCGTTGGTTACAACTAAGAATTTCGCACCTGTGTGTCCTGTCAATCACAATGACAAACAGTTTGTACCTGGTCTTTTCCTGCCCCCGCCACCTGAGAGCGGGTTCGCCGGGCGTTACTGGATCGCGAAGTTTTCACTCGTTTAGCAGCTCGGTGTTCGTTGTGTTTGTTGACTTTTTTTACTTTCGAGTTGGAGAACACCGACGCAAGCACTACTGGGGATTGCACTTCACTACTATCGCTTTGCGAACAGAAAAAAGGAAGTTGAACGCTGTCAAGACCACTTGTTTCCTTAGCAGCAACTGTAACTGGAATAGAGGGTACTGTTTCAGAACTTATGCTCGGCGCTTGGAACACTGCACTGGTTCCCTTCACACTGCACTCACGAACGTCACCCCTGGTAATGTTATCAGAACACGTTGAAACCAACAGCACACTATTGTCTGTTACGCTATTGTGTGCTTTGTCTAAGGAACTTATAGAATCAGCTGATTCAATAACTAACCCCTGGCAACACTCCCGAGTGTCACTGACCTTCAAACTATCACCTGCTGCTAACACAGAACTTGAGGCACCTTCCTCAGCTGGCTCGTGTTCAGGGTTGCCAGTAGTAATGGGTTGTTATAAATGCTGGTGTTACTCAGCAGTACTCAAGATCGGAAATTCAGTTTCCTGAAATAATGGAATTAAAGGATGTTGAAAAGAATTCTGATCTAGTGGCCTAGAGGTAGTAGCAATATGATTATCACTAACACTGTCACGTACCAATTCGCCTTGCACACGAAGTTGGATTTTGAAGTTGTATAAGGAAAAGTACGTGGTAGTTTTCGATATAGTTTAGAAAAAGTTACTAAACACTTCCCAGAATATGCATTGAAGCCGTAATTACTATTTTTGGGAAAATATATACGCTGAATATTTACGACTGAACCAAAGTCACTAAAGTATTGCCGAATGTGGGAGGGAGTCTTCCACCTCAAGGGGCACGACCCATATGGCAATAGTTATGTAATCAGGTAGCACTTCACTCACCGGTATAATTGTTATTTCATGGTCCGATTCATAGGATAATTTTCCAGCACACTTGGTTAACTTTCGTTGAAGGATGGAATGATTCTGTATCTTGAGGAATGTCTTTTTTAAATAAAAATCCGCCTCAAGGGACAAAACTTCATGCGGCAGTAGACCTAGGTCACGAGCTATGGCGTCGTGGAGCGTAGGTAAATCTAATCTTCCTCGTATGTCGTTTAAATCCAATTGAATTGTATTAATCCTTCTAATAGTTTTTGAAGATTGAGCCATAATATTCGCTAAATAACTTGATACACAAAAGTAGTTATTTCACTTCACACAAATTGAGCACAGTCTCTGTTTGACACCAACCACAGGAGCTCGACTCAAACACGTCCTCACAGTAGCTCGCCAAGGGAGCTTCTAATCTAGAGTGACTTGTGTTGAAGGTTTAAAATCAAAGAAATGTTTTACGTACTTCTTTACTTTGTTTTCATGCCTTCAAATAACATTGGATTCTAGTTCATGCCAAGTGCTTGTGTCAAAATATTGTGCTTATGTAAAAATATTATTATTAGTGCCTAAGGGAAAATATGTTTTCGTGACCTAATAGAACCTTTAGTTCTAAGACCTATTTCATACAATGTGGTCTTCCATAAGTTTTCAATCCCATTCTCGTTCTCTTCCGTTCTCAAATTTCGGAAACTTGGCAACAATGCAAGTAGGATCTTATCTATATAGAGAAGTAAATTAACTACGTTAATATATAGTAATATATAATTTAATCTTCATAAATTACTTTGTACATTTTCCACCAGAGACGTGTTACATTTATATTATCTGAACAGCTGTATATAGTATTGTCTGTATATAAAAAAAAATATTAAAATTGCTTTTAAAATATATAAATATATAGAAACATAATTTCTGGCAAAGAAATTAAGTTCAGCAGATTCGAAAGGCCACCATCACAATCACTGCTGATCGTCATCATCAAATATCTCTTCGAAATCATTGAAAAAGTCGGCATGAACTGCTTTCTTATATGCCGCCAAATACATTAACAGGCCATCGGAACCTCCAATCCTGCCTCTTCCATCTCTCTGTATGGTCCATCTCCTTCAGGAAACATTTCATCTGCTACAATGGTAGGCTTCATGTTAACGGTTACCTACTTATAATTATGGAAAGTGACAAACGTTCCGTCAAATAAATCAAGGTTACAGTAGGAATATCTCATCTAATTCCTTGCCTTTGGGTATGGCTCCCTGGATTGAAGCTCTTTGAATGGTCATGCTTATTCTTTGAATAAGATAGGTGCTTGATCTATCATCACCAGATGATTGTGTGATACGCTTACCTATTTCTTTTATGAAGTTGAGGCCTTCTTTTCCCCATGAACCACTGCATTCGATAGCAATAGGTACGAAATGGTACTTCTGTGCAAGATTACTATATTTTCTTCTTTCTTCCGCTTCTTTTCGACTGGCGATATTTCCCGCCTTGATTGAGGAAAAAGGGAGGTTGGAAGGAGCGAACGCATCTGAGCAAGTGAAGTCCCAAGTCTTCCAGGGTAACAGAGTCATCCCATCTCGTCTTTTACCGTCTGTTCTTCTACATCCAATAGGTTCTCGTACTGCAGGAATGTCAGCTGAGATTAGTGCTCTCATTATAATGTCATTAACATTCGAGTGACGAGGATGTCTACCTGCGCTTTTGGAACAAGAAAGGCCATGTAATCCTTTTTTATTTACTTCACTTTTACATGCCTGACATTTGTGACTTTCACAATTATCTGCACCCAGGCGAATTCCAAATATTTAGTAATGTTCTACATATCGGTTTCCGTTTGAAAAATATCACACACACACACACACACAAACGAATGGTGTGAAAAGGGTGTTCGAAGTTGTAAAGTGATTTTCCATACCTTATTTTTGGTATTCCACGATCACGAACACAACTTTGTTAAAAAGGACAATTTGCAGTTTTCTTGATTAAAAACTAACAGGTTATGTTCGTCATATTAAACGCTTGTCGTGAAAAATGACTAGTATATGAATCTTGTTGAAAAAATGTATAAGCATGTGTTTAAGAAAAATAATATTTTTTAAGTATTTCTGTCATACACTAAAAAATGTCTGTTTTGAATATGCACAAGTTCCAATTGTACTGTGGTTCATGTTCTGCTAATTATACCCCGAATTTCAAACGATATATATTCATACCACTTTTTTATTGCACTATATTCTTCATTTATTATTGTATGGTAATGTTAATTTACGGCATGAATCACTTCCATATGTGTTCATAAAACATTTCTTCCTTTATCTTTTCTAAAGTTTTACTTAACGCGATTCAATTTTTAAAAAATATTTTCATGTCTTTCTTTAAATTTTTAAATCTTTAAATTTTTCTCTTATTTCAGAATGTTTTCTATCTCTTACTACATACGCAAAGCAATGTTTCAGCGTTGGTTTGGACAATATATATTGTTAAGTAAATTTTGGTCAAATTTGGGCGTGAGGGGGCGTGTCTTATTCACAGATGCTTCCGAATATTTTGTCTTACTCTTTCCTAAGTAATAAGGAACAATTCCCGCTTCCAGTGCAACAAAAAGTAATCTTCTAATGTAACCTTTGATCAAATCTTGTACCACGTCCACCTAGGTAACTTTGACCCTTGTCTTATTTCGTAATGCTTCCTATTTCTTTGTCTTATTGATAATATATTATTACCAGAGACCCAATGCAACATTTTAGTTTTGGTTTGGTCCATATATCTTGTAACGTAAATTATGCCCAAATTTGGGGAGGGGGCGTGACTTATTCACAGATACTTCCGATTATTTTGTCTTACTCCTTACTGTAGTGATCAGCAACCATTTCCGCATCAAATGTCACAAATTTAGTCATATCTTACGATGTAACATCTTGCCGAATTTGGGGTCAAAGGTCACCCCGTGTCTGGTTAAAGCTTCCTGTCTAACAAATAAGACAGTTATGTTTCTTAGTTTCATTTGTCCGCTTACTGATGCCTAGGTGAAACTTTTTATTCTTATGGCGTGGGAAATTTCGTGCTACCTCCCTCGGACTACGCCGAAATTTCGTGCTACCTCCCTAAATTTCTCGATTGCATGCCTCATCTCTAATGCTGAGCCAGGGATATGTCGAAAGCGACAGAGAGCAGTGAATTGGAAAGGTTAACATATTGGCAAAGTCAAAAGCACGGAAAGGAGTTTTACAAGTAAATACCCAGGTGGGAACTTGTTATTCGAAATCGAGAACATGAAGTAGACGCATCTAGTAGAGGCACTACATAAGTAGACACACCGCGATTAGTTCGTTAACTACGCGATATCTCCGAGATACAATGGCGACCAACGGCCAACTTGCTTATAGGTCAGAAATCTATTTATTGATTCATAAGCTCACTCATCTGCCAAATTTTACTCACTTCTATTTTGTATTGTACTGTAAAATCTTAGAATTTGAAGTTGATATTTACGAGGGGGAATCAACTGAAACCCGTTCAGTGGTCATAATTCATGAAATAAAGTTTATTTCGAGCGGAAACTTGTACACTATCTAGAGGCGTCTATGGTTAGCGTGCAGTAAAAATATTGTTCAGAAGAAGCCACCATGAGCGTTGAGACACTTGTCCCACTGTGTCACTAACTTACAAATGCCGTCCATGTAAAATTTGGACGGCTGACTATCAAACCAATCACGCACAGCGTCCTGAACCTCAGCGTCAGACTGAAATATCTGACCTTTCCATGCCTTCTTTAGAGGCCCAAAGATGTGAAAGTCACAAGGTAAAAGGTCAGGGCTGTAGGGCGGGTGTCGCAACATTTCCCACTTGAATCGTTGAAACAAATCCTGCACTTGTTTTGCAACGTGTGGACGTGCGTTGTCATGCAACACAATGACTCCAGCGGTCAATAAACCAGGCCTTTTGTTTTTGATGGCTCTCCGTAACTGTGTCAAGGTCTGACAGTAGCGTGCGGCGTTGATGGACTGTCCTGGTTCCTTGAAGTTGAGCAATAATGGTCAATGACAATCAAAGAACACAGACACCATAACCTTCCCCGCAGACGGTTGCGTCTTGAACATTTTGGGACGTGGAGATGAGTTGTGTTTCCACTGCATACTGGAAGCCTTTGAACTCGGTTCAAAATGATGGCACCAAGTTTCATCCTCAGCAACAATGCGCAGCAAGAAGTCGTTACCTTCCAAATGGTAACGGGATAAATGTTCAATGGCGCAACCCATACGCTCCAACTTTGGTCCTCCGTCAGCACCCTGGGGATCCACTGCGCGCACACTTTGTGATACCCCAGATCTTTCACAATTTTGTGAGCAGTACCATAATTCATGTTTAACCCGTTCGCTATGGATTGAATATTAATGTGTCTATCCGCAGCTATAGCCGCATTCACCTTTTCACGCGTGTCTTCTGTGGCAACAACATGGGCTTGACCAGGACGGGGATAAACAGTGGTTTGTTCACACCCCTTCCGAAACATTCTGGCCCAGTCCACCACTGTTGTTTTGGAGACGCATGCATCACCATACACGTCTTTCATACGCCGAAACACTTCAGCTGGTTGACAACCTTCGGCACTGAGAAATTGGATGACGGCACGCTGGTCCTGTTTGGACGGATTGGGGATCTTAAACGCCATCTTTCGCTCGTTATACCTGCAAAACGGAAATACGTATCAACAACATTCCTACACCCAACACACAGGGACATTAGCCATTACACACTATTAAACAAACAATATCCTCCTACACACTATACCAATAATACATGGAACGAACGGGTTTCAGTTGATTGCCCCTTATAGAATGGCCAAACTGCCAGCTATATAAATATGTGGGATCTCGACTCTAATGTGAAAATGGATCAGAGTGAATCATTTGTTGAGTGATTGCGTCCCTTGTCAATCCTAAATTAGCATGTAAGTTTGAAGAAATATCTGAAACATGTGTCCGACGATTTCCGAGGTCGCCCCAGGCACCCAAGGACTACGCCGCAGTTCCTAGCTCTACGGGTGATGGCGTTGCCGCACTTGCTCAATTTTTATGCAAACGAGCACAATAAAAATATGTTTTAGTACAACTCTGATATTACACATGTCCTAAATACCAAACCATGTGTTTTGTTCCATTATGCCGAGTTGTCTGTGAGATATTTTAACCTTTCGGTAAAAAAAAAATAATTGTAAATTGTATTTTCTTTGAGTCTTTTTTAGTAACTATTGAACTCTGCCTGTCCCGATTATAGAGGCGCAATTGAAAGACTTGGTGCAAAAAGTTATTTCTCCTGTTCTTAAAAAGTTTTCAGAAGATAGAGAAAAACTCAATTAAAATTCATCTATACCAATAATAACAGACGGAGTGAGGATTTCCCTTCCTGCGCCAATACAAAGAACATTTTTTAATGTGCATATTTCCATCGAAAAGAGAAAACTGACAAAAAGTGGAGAAATCTCTTTTTTGCACCAAGCCCTTCAATTCTTTTGAAATCCACAGACACCCATCTATATCCAGGATTCGATCCATAATGCTCTTGATAATGGTATAGGGTTCACCTCTGGTGCTAGGGGTCGTCGGTTCGACTCCTGCTCATGCCATGCTGTGTGCGTGTCTTTTCTCAGGGAACTCCCGTTTCCTGCCAGTTTCTTCATTCCATCAATTCATCCAATCATCATCCATCCCGCCTGAGCCAAAGCTGGCTAAAGGACTTTCAAATTAAATTAAAAACAAAAGAAGTTAATTTGGTAGCTCATACTTCACGACAACCGAGTCTGTTTTAGCGTTTCAACAATGACTGTGTAAATAAGATTTTTCGTGCAGAAAAAGGAAGTTATTGCTATGTTTGTTGGTGTATCCTTAACTACAACCTCATTGGTATCGAGTCAAAATAGCGTAAAGAGAACAGTGCCGTCAAAACAGCGTACAACAAAACGGCGCAGCAAAAAAAACAACGCACGCCACAATAGTGTAACCCATAAACAGCGCACAACAATATTACGTAGAACTAAACCAATATTGCGAGTAAATGACACGAATTTATGATAACCCACAGTCTGGGCCACAGAACATGGTGCAATAATAAAGATCAAAATATGACAGAGATTTGTCGTTAATTGAAGACTTGAAATAAATGAGGTACTAAGTGCCATTTTCCAACTTACGAGAAAAACTAGTCTTTAACATTTTAATCCCATAAACAACAAATTTCACCATTAGAAGGACTAAGCAATGTGTTTAAACCTTGATCTTTATATATGTTATAGATCTAACAACTAACTAAATAACCCTATGGCTTATAAAACTCGCAAGTTCATCACCGGAGTAACAAACGTTCGCCATTCGATTCTATCCTTGGCAACATCAGGCCAGTATTCATCACGAACACCTACTTCTCTTCTAATATTGTCCTCTGAACAACGTCTCGGTCTTCCCAATGATCTCCTTCCATCCAGCCTTCCAAACCAGGATAGATTGTAATCTTCGTTTTTCCCCCCTCCGAGCTACATGGCCTGTCCACTCTAGTCGTCGCGATCCATTATTCTTACAACATCTGGTGAATCGTACAGTCCGTCGAGTTCGTCATTATGCAGTCTCCTCCATTCTCCACTCTACTCGTTGCGCAATGGCCCTTTTATCTTACTCAAAACCTTATTTTCAAACAAACCTAATTTATGTTCATCTGATAGGGTCGTACTCCATCTTTCGCAACAGTAAAGTATTAGCGGCGGAATAACCGTTCTGTATATTTTCAGTTTCCTTGATATTAATCTTGATGTTAGTAGTTTTTGGACTGAATAGAAACATGCGTTGCCCGATATTTAGCGACTTTTTATTTCTTCCGTGACCTCATTTTTGCTTGTTACATATGCACCCATTATTTAAATTTGTTTACTTTTTCTATGACCTCATCCCTAATTCTTATGTTATTTCCTTCATTCCCTGTGTTTCGGCTTGTTATCATATATTTTGTTTTATCTATGTTTACCTGTAGGCTCATCTCATGGCACTCTTCTACTGAGACATCGGTATTGCTTTGTAGTGCATCTATATTGTCCCCTATTAAATCTACATCATCCGCGTATACGAACAGTTGATTCAAAGCATTCAGTGACAGTCCTATTGTCCCCTTTAATTTTTAAAATGGCATATTCTAACGCAAAGTTAAACAGTAGTGGTAAGGCATCGCCTTGTTTCAATCCGTCGCGAATCTTGAACCTATCCGTACTCTGATTATAGGGTCGATGAAACACATCTTCACTAGTTGAACCAGTTCTTTTTTTTTTTCGGAATTCCCAATGGTATCAGGATACTGTATAATTTGTCCCTTTTCATACAACCATATGCTTTCTTAAAATCAATGAATAGCTTGTGAACCGCCCCATTGTATTCCCATTTCTTCTCCAAAATTTGTCTCAAAGCAAAAATCTGGTCCAACGTGGATCTGTGTCTTCTAAATCCACATTGGTGATCTCGAATTATTTCATATATGTATGTATACACTTAGGCGTGTTTACTTAATACTTTGTAACAGATTGTAAGTAACGAGATTCCGTGGTAATTTTTACAGTCCAATTTATCACCGTTTTTTGTAAAACGGAACTATTAGTGAGGTTTTCCATTCCTTTGAAAGCTCATCCTTTCTCCATATAGCACTTATCAATTTATGTAGTCCATGATTAATGCCGTTCCTCCCGCTTTAATTAATTCGGTTGGAATATTGTCTATTTCTGGTGATTTGAAAATTTTCAATTTCTCTACCGACATTTCGATTTCGATCTCGATCTCGCTAGTTTCGGGAATCAACGGTTCTGCGGTATGGATTTCAAATTCCTCTGTTTGTTCCCCGTTGTGTACATTAAGAAGTTTTTCGATATAACTTTTCCACAAATCGACAATTTTAGTCGGATCCGCCTGAAGATCTCCACGTTCATTTCTAATCATTCCTAATCTCGGCTGGTAACCTTGTCTTAACGAGTTTATCCCTTTATTTTCATATGTTATTTGTCTTCCCGTTTTCCTCTATCTCCTGAATCTTATGCGTCAGATATTCTCGCTTTTTGTTTGTGAACCCGTTTCGTTTCGTTTCGCGTTACTGTAGTGGTTGGTATTTGCTTCGCTTTTATTACTTAGCCATCGTTGCCTTGCTTGTTTTCGTATTTTATGAAGCTTAAGGTATTCTTCATCAAACCAAGGTTTCTTTTCCTGTTGTTTCTTCTCACCTACACGTTCCTTTGCTGCGCTCTTAACTGTTTCACGAATTGCCTCCCATATCTTACTTACATCAATTTCGTTCTTTATCTCATCATCATTATTACTCGAATCGGCTCAGATTTCGAACGTATTTGAGAGTTCGAGTTGGTAATTTGCTTTTATACTCTGATTATTTATTGGTTTGACTTCGAATTTTAGTTGTTTTGATCCCTTGCTTACTGTATTCGCAATGCATAACTTTTCCCCTACTTTTGTGATCACTAAAGCTACACAGATGGCATTCTTGCGGGACAAAATTAGGTCAATGCGGAAAATGCAAGTCCTCAGCGCTCATAAAATAGTTCTGATCTCGCCACTGTGGATCTATGTTCATTGTCACTATAGTTATCTGTTATCTGGTACAAACAGTGAATTGATCACCATTCAAAGTACGGTACTGTAAGTTGTAAACCGTTCTAGATATGCACAAACTAATTAGTGTATGATATTGCTCGAAAAAAATAGTTGTTGTTTGATACCTGAGATGGCCCTGTTTCCATTTGAAAAATACACGTAGATCCAATATGGCGGATTTCAAGGTGGTGATCATGAACCGGAAATGCCATAAAAACAACCCTCCTAAGCCCGATTTACATAAGTCAGAACTATTGTTGCCCCATCTATTTCGAAAAGAATCGGTCTTGGAACTATCAAATTATATTGTACATGACTTTCCCAGCTTCATGTTTACATTTAGTTTTCCCATATTTCTAATGCTCATTAGCAGCTAAATTTTTTGTCAAAGTATTATATATTTATCCCTACTTTATAACAGTAGTTGTTTCATTTTGCTAACGCAACGGCAAAGTGATGAGGTCTACTTCTCAGGTTCTCTATCATCATTTAGACATAAACTCAAATAATTTTACTCTCAGCAGACCAGCCACAATCCTGTTTGACTTACTAGACACAGGGGGATACAGACCAGCACGACACACTATTACTTACAAAGAAGAGAGGGACAAAAAGAGTCGTGGGGTGACAAGGTACCCCAGGTGAGCAGTAATAACATCTAAAAAAAGGTGAGCATTCCAGGGTTAAATGAAAGATCATTGCTTCGGCTTTAATTTTAACTATGAGCAATATTTTCATCAATCTAATAGTTTTCAGTTAAATCTGAAAACGTTGCATTTTAGCCGAAATCATTTTCTTATCTTATATTTAACTTTAACTTTCTACGTTTTGCCTTGCATCGGTTTACACATGATTTCTAGTACACACGCGTGTTTCTTTCCTCTCTTTCATGTCATCCTTCTTTGGCTGCTGTATTACATGGCGTTCTTTCTACTAACCAGCCGAACGTGCCTCCGTTCATCCTTTGCATGATGTTACGCTTTAATCATACACCTGATTCTTTTTCCAGGCGGGCTTCAATGCAAGACTGCTGTGACATCACGGACGCCTGATAGCACTGACCACTCGACCAACGAGGACGTCGTTTTTACTACACTGCAGCTGTTGAGATACGTACTCACCACTATGCGACTGCATACTCCTAGTCTCTCTCATTGCTAATAATAAGCCAAACGCTCGTTGACTGTCTTTAATTATCACCCCTAACTGATATGCAACCACGCATTATTAATAAAAATAGTCATAACAATTTCTCGTTGAGATATCGATGTGCCGGCAATGAATTATTTTTACCTATTGGCAACTCATCCCATTTGTGGTCCTTTCGACCCATCTTTACTTGGAATTCTTTCTGGGAATCCCCTACTTCCTTTGGGGAATCCCTTGCGCCCTGCTTGTAGTATTTTCCAATATGCATTTTTCGATAGCTCGGGTGTGACTTCCTCTAATTTACTCTCAACCGCCTACTCTCCGATTTTTCGTCTTCGCAATAATCCGCTCTGAAGTTCATTTTCCCACGCTTTCGGCAGGCTGTAGCTCCGTAACGCCTCGGAATTCCCCTCCCCCCCGTTGCCTCGGCCTTTTTTCTTTATTTTTCACTATATTATCACCTCCCGAAGTTTGTCGGTCCGTAACCTTACCACCCTGTATACGTGTTATTTAATCGAGAACGTGATCCCCAATAATTCTTTCAGCTTATCATGTATTCAATTTGCATTTTTGAACTTCTCCGATATATACCACAGTTGCAGTCGAAAAGTATATTCTGAATTTCAGTTGTGATGCGTGGTATCGTTAACGTTTTACACAAAATTTATTGTGTTAAAAAACGTTCGAAATACTGTTTGTTCAGCATTTTACTCTAAGGCACCACATGAAAGCACTTAACTTTTCACCAAATATTCTGCAGTGTACAGTACTTTTCGTAGTACATTGGAATTCGCACATTCACCATAATCTGAGAAAGTCACACACTGACCAAACAATATTTATGATTTTCACAAAATCTTTTGTGATTAGTGAAAAAGTTTCAAATACTTGTTCAACATTTGACTGTAACGCACCATATAAAAGCAATTTACTTTTCACCAAATATTCTGCATTGTATAGTACTTTTTATATGTGGAGCGTCACGCACAGACATAATTATGTACTCGATTTTTATAATGCTTGCCAGGACGTAAGGATGATTATTAAGGAACAAATTAATAGTTTATGTCAATATAGGAAAGAACGAAGTGTAATATATCATTTTTAAAATTTAAAATTTCTACATTTTTAGCTGAATACGCATTTTTAGTTCCTACAATAAAGTAAAATTGTAGCAATTTTTGTGATTTTTTAAACAACCCGAAAACAGAAGCTAATTACGCATTTGTACTAATGACACTTTTTATCTCTTTATGTAAACAAGAATCGTATACCTTCAAAAAATTGATTGCACTATAATTAAAATAAATCCACAGTATGTTTCAGTTCTTACCACCGGGTATGACATATTTGTGGAATTGCTCTACAATTTCTGGATTTGTTTGTAACACATTCTAACATACGTAACCTATCCAAAACAAAAGTTTAAATGAAGCAAAACATTAATACCAATACATGTTAAAAGTAAGGAAAAGAGAGTTACTGAAGCAGTTCAATCTACAACACTTAAACTGTTTGCGAATTGTAGTATGAATATTAATTCTCAACTTTGATTATGGTCATTACTGGTGGCGATCAGGTTGTAATGAAAGAAGAAGTTTTCTAGTTAGCTATCTTTTTATCACTTCACTTTTGATAAGTCTCTATCATCTATACTTGAATCACTGTCATAAATATTATTATCATTTTCTTGATAACTTGAAAGCAATGAGTTTGATCTTCACAACATTTGCAGTTACAGGACAATGTATACTTTAGTTGGTTTTAGAGGTAAGTACAACTTGCACGTTGACATAACTGTCTGAAACAATTGCAACACAGGATGGCAAGTACAGCTTCTGGTGTAGGTGCTCCGGCCATCCACTTGATGTATTGCTTTTCGTCATTGTCTTTCTTCATCCATGTCCTTCAGCCTCTGATATACGTGGTGTATTCTCAAGACTTTGTATCCAAATCCCTGCCTGGTAATTTCCACAGTGTGTGTGTGTGTGTTGTTCTTTACACGGCGGTAGTTGGCAGCTATCGACTTGCCCGCCTTGGATGTAACTAAATTTATCGCAGCTCATTGACACTTCCAAATTTCTTGGAATACACGTCACATATGAACTTCCAATTTTCTTGAATAACTCATCTGAAATACCTGACGTATGGATTATTATCCGATATTAGATAGGGTTAGATTATCCGATATTATTGCTCTTTTCTTCAAATAAGAGAATATATTGTCAGCAGAAGAAAAT
>JAGDQP010004835.1:43928-80452 GCA_022664845.1 Lepisma saccharinum
AATATTTTTCAGTTAACTCTAACCAGGAACCCTCCAGTGATAATAATCTGGCACAAGCGTAATTCCGCGCGCAATCGATGGTCCACTAACCAAAAAAGCGTCGTACAAATTTTTACGCCCAGCACTCAGATAATCAAGAAGATATAAGCCAAAAACAGATATCTCAGAATTGATGCAATTCGGAAAACTGAAGATGTTAATTTAAGAAAGTCACCGTGATACTTGTTAAATCTCCTATACCTTTTAATTTTAAAATTAGTTAATGTAAAATAGCACCAAAATTGCAATGTTCAAGCTCCTTAGCTAACTACAAGTTAATGTAACTCTGCCTCTTTTGACCTAAAAATCTAAAATAAATTTAAGTTGAAAGAGGTTCCAACAAGTTTTTCAATAATAATTTATATAACAAGTCTATTTTCGGGTAAAAACTTAGTGATGTTTCTTTGACCTTGACATTTAAACTTTGACCTTGTATAGCTTAAAACATGTTCTCCTCCGAAAGTTACGGAGAGAATTTGTTTTGTAGTCCATACTATGCTATAAAACATACGAGAAATCCATGTGGATATGTAAAAGAATCAGCAGATTGTACAGAGTTCCAACTTTGAGACGAAAACTGGTGACACTGGTAAATAAAATGAATATTTCACGATAAATTAGAAACAAATTATTAAAGTAAAATTTAACATTTAAGAGTTGATTTGCATTACTATCGTGAATATTAGGAGACACAATAGCGAGGGTTGTTAATGTTGCTAACACAAGATAAGGTATATTTTTCAACTGGCGCTATGCTAATTTTGGTATTTGGAATTCTGTAATAATACTAATAATTCTGTGTGAAGCAGGCTAAACGTGTGAAGGTTCTATTGCAACAATTAATCTGTAATAATATTCACAGTTTGCAACTCTGCGTTCTATGCATCATATATAATTATTACTGTCATCAGAGAATTCCACATTCCAAAATAACTAACCCAGTGTCAAAGAGATACGAGTAAAGAACAAAACGAGAATGTGCGGAACAGTTTTGTATGTACTTAACTACAGCAACTACTATGATCAATGAAAACTACCATGTTCGAACATAAAAAGGAACAAATAGACGTTTGCAAGTAAATAATAATAATAATACTTTTTGAAAGATGCGTCAACATAATAATTACTCTATATGATGATAGTGATAATACGAAAAACATTAGTGAACATGAAACAAGAGAAACAAAAATAGAACTGACACCAAGAACACCGAATGAATGAATATTTTTCACGCAAGTCAGACGCATTCACAGTGAACTGGAAACAGTGCGTTACAGGAACTTCGTAGCTGCCAGTGTGATGATCAACATATCTCTCTAATTATATTTTGGTAATTTGAAAACACATGTCTTTTTATACGTTAGAATACGGTTCTTCACAATGTTCATATTTCCTGCAGTATTCTCACATAACAGTGATCCGTATCCTACAATTTTTGATTGGTTTTTTGCTTATATCCCCTTGATGCTTTGAATGCGAGGCGTAAACACTTTTATGACGCTTTTTTGGTTAGTGGGCCATCAATTGCGTGCGGAATTGCGCTTTCACAGATTATTATCTCGGGAGTGCTGCCGGTAAACTCTACCGCAGTAAAATATTAAATAAAAAATTTCGGTTAAAATACATTTTTTTTAAATTTAACTAAAAACTATTAAATTTATGAAAATACAGCTCATAATTAAAATTAAAACCAATTTTTAATTTTAAAAAGGAACTATCGAAATCGGATAATGCATTGCCGAGATATTTCAGGTTGCAAAATTTGCTATCGCTGTCATTTTAGATAGCTACTTTTTTGTGACGTCTATCACCCATGCTCCTACCCTTCAGAGACAATTGGTCAAGTGCTGAAAGTTTCATTTCCCCCCCCCCCCCCCCCCAATTTTATACCAAAGCATAATTATCTCCGACAGGCATTACTTCCTCTTCAATGCTACTTCGTACTGCAAAAATTTTCAAATAATTGTCCATATCTTAGGTTATAGTTGTCGTATTTAATCGATTTTTTCTTTGAATGAAAGTTTAAGTGATAAACTATATTTTCTATAAGAGCAAAATTTCCTCTAATACCAGTCGTTTTAAAGTAAAATATAAAATAAGAAAATACAACGTTTTCAAATTTAACTGAAAAGCTATTAGATTTATGATAATATTGCTCATAATTTAAATTAAAGCCAAAGTAATGATCTTTCATTAAAAAAAACATTAAAATCGTATAATTCAATGCCGAGATATGTCACATTGAAAGATTGGCCTCGGCCTCCATTTTGAATGGTCGCCATCTTGGATAGCTACATATTTTAAATATTTATCATGCTTTTTTAGAATGTCTTCTTGCTCTTTACAGACCAGTATTCAAGTGCTGAAAGTTTCATGTGGTCCCTCCATTGTATAGCAAAACACTATTTTTTTAGCTTCTGATATACTTCGCATCAAAAAAATTGCGACAGCAAACGCCGTGCAGCTAGGCAACACAAATGACACCTTCTTATCCCATAATCGTGTCTGGTAAACAGCCCCCCTCTTTCTCCTTCCTTCGTCACACCCATACTTAAATCAACGAACATCATGAGTACGTTTTTCCGTATTTTTTTTTTTTCAAAATAGACATGTATTAGTATCGATAAAATGAAAGAATAAAAGCGAGACGAAACAATATACGTAATTTGACGGATGGAGAAATTTAAACACACACAACGAAAAATTAAAACCGATGGATGCCTTTAGGCAAAGGCAGAGAAGTAAGAGAGAGAGAGCGAGAGAGAGAGAAGGGGAGAAAAGAAGGTGAAGAAGAGGGAGTACAGATAAAAATATGGAATTTAAATGTAGTAAAAGAGAACCTAACATTATAAAGTGCAGTGCTCACAAATCTAACAGCAAGATAGAAGTGACTTTTGGATTTTATATTTTTTCAGTGCTATTCGAATAAATAAAGGGCGCTTGAAAATTCATTTAGTTACTTTCAATATTGCGACCAGAGTTGATGGTCAGATTAAATACTCATGATTTCCAGTGGAGACACATTTAGGATAATGTCAAAAGTGTAACACATGCTTTGTTTCTGTGTGGTTCGGCTGCAAATTCGGTGGGGCTCTTTGAATGTGCTGGTTCGGAATACTAAGCATGGATTCCGCCCGGATTTTCAGATTGGGGTATATAAAGTCAAAATTGGGAGAGTGTAGATAGCTTTGCAACGTTTCTGTCAACCTTTGACCGTGTAAATAAAGTTGGGGATACTCTCGAGGATTTGGGACTGATACCCCCCAGGGGCCGGGGTCTGGCGGAGTCACTGATTGTAACAAACCCAGTAGATACCATAGGCCATACCTTCCATTCCAGACTACGAATACAAATTGAACATAGAAAGAAAATGAATGGATGATAATTTTTCTGCTTAATTTCTATCAGAAAGAGCCAAGATTATAATTCAAAACTGTATGAAAATGAAAAGTTACAAATGTTCAAAAGCAATATTCGCATGTTCCTATAGGTATAGTAGACATTACATGTTGCACATTTCAAACGTGAAAACGGGAACACATTGAATATTATGTTGATAAATTATAGGATGTAAACGAATTTTGTGGCAAACTAATATAAAAAGAATTCTTCTCTTGAAATAGCGAAAAAAGTGGGGCATTGTCTACTCATATCTTAAAATCTATCTGTTCCGAACATGCCACTCTAGATTTCACATATTGCGAATATAACGTTTTAATAATTACAACATTAATGAACTAGTGTGTATAACAATTCCCACAGATGGAATGAACACGGCAGAGCTGAAACGGGTCACCGGCTGTCGGGGGATGATACTCAGGTTTTGGGCTGAATCATCAGGTTTAAGATTCGAACGCATTCTGACGCGGTGATTCGATGTAGATCTGATAACCCGGAAGATGAAGGAAAGATTGTAATGATTTCATTGCGTTTGAAAAGTGTTTATTTCAGGGGTGACCAGGGTCGGAGATGTTACCCCGAAAACACGAAAAATACGACGTCAAAAGTCCCAGTTAAATAGATTTTCCAGACCGGGTCAATCGGGTTACCGGGTCACTCATGTTTAGGTTAATCCCTATCACCGGGTCATCAAAAGTGGCCCGGATTTGGCCCTGGAACACGCACCTAAAGAGAGAGTGTGGAATGTAAGAGAAAAAATAAAGATAAATAGATAGAGAGAAGAAGAAGTGAAAGACGCAGCGAAGACACGATAACAATACATCAAGAAAGAGAGAAAGATCAATGAAAAATATGGAAACTACATTTTCATTATGCTAAACAGCACACACACTGTTTACTCGGATTCTGACCAGTCATATTTCGTAAGTTCTCCACAGTGTATGCGAAAAAGAAACTGGCTGGTGGGGAATCGAACCCAGGTTTTCAGATTAGAAGTCCAGCACGATAGCAATACTCCACAGGCGACTTTACCCAAAACATGCTTAATAAATGCTATAGTGTTTCTTTCAATGAATAATAACACGAAAAGTGGATACTTCTGATCAATGACGTGTTTTTACCTTCCTGGTAACCCCCTGAGACTTAATTTGGACTTTTCCAACCAACATTCGCAAATTGTCTTTCTCTCTATAGTGACTCAGGTATTTGATTCCACAGTCTGAATGATTCTCCGTTTTGTATGAGAAGTAATGATTAGGTTCTTCACGACAGCTTTGTAAAAAAAATTGTCTTGAGCAGGATTTGAACCTATGATAGTTTGCTTTAGTACTTGAAATTGCGGCACTTTTTCTCTACTCCATTTTGTCAACTAAAGACAGAATCCATGTATTACTAAGTTCATTTTTGGAAATAGCCAACTTCGTTCTGTAAGTTCTTTAAACCAAAATACACGTTAAAATTTCTTTATTAAATCACTTATAGACAATTTAATGCCCAGTAATATCCGAAATAACAAAAGTCCAGGAAAAATAAAATAAACAATAACAGCTTATGCAGTTTCTATGCGCCGTGGAAGTTCAAAGTCACGCTTATAGGAATAAGTATTATTATCATTTTTTCATTGAAACGTCCGATAACTGACAGTTTTATATTCCTTGTAGAACAGCATTGAATATTATGGAAGTAAGCACTGCTTTGTTTTTCTCTTAAAATGGATTTCCCAGAGCAAAAGTCAAAAGTTCTATGATATGAATATTTACGTGTTTTTAAACTACTTCGTTTCTCATTCTATGCATGTGTTTAAAATGACTCCCTTGCAAGAAGGATTTTCCAGGATTGTTACATTTTAATTCCAAATATTCAGGGACTATTCCTAGGTAATTAGAAATATGCCGGAACTTGTCCCGGGATTAGAATGCATATTATTAGAATAGAATAAAAGTAACCTTGAACATTAGAGAAAGATGCACGTTACACTGCAAAATCTTGTATTTTAACGCTACAAGGATAAAAAGTATAGTAGTAGCAGAAAGTTAAAATGTAATTGGAAAGTTAACAATAATCCTAAAATCTTCCGAAGGCACAGATTGACATAAAATGTATACTCCATGTATTGAAAATATTCAGGCATAAATAATGCTGGTATATAATGAGAATATACCTCCCTTTCTATTGTGTATAGCCTATATTTATTGCGTACTCTCTGGGAGTATCTGTTCAGTTACTTAACTGTTATTTAATGGCCAAACATGTGCTGTGGGGTCGAAAGTCCCTCTCATATTTAAAGGAAAATTTCCCTCGGCGTAAAGAAACCCAAAAAAGTATTTCGGGAACATAATATTTAGTGTATTTTTTGTTGTTTATGTGTTGTGCATTTACCTTATATTTATGGGCCAGACACTCACCTATGCCTAAGCCGTGATATGTTTAAGGGACTGCAGGAGACAGGTTCTAGCTATAAGTGTCTATCTAAGAGCTAAATTTAAAAAAAACTAATTGCTCGTTCCCGTAATACTTTTTTCCGTGACTATATCATCTTCTTGGACATTGAATGTCGGAGTCAGAACCTATATTGAAATATTCGCTGTTTCGAAAATTCCGTGCTGTGGTTATAATATTAGGAGGTGAAAACATTCCCTTCACAATACACACACGACATTTTTATTCCTCATTTTCAACCTCCTCTGGCAGTTACATGAAACGTTTTCAGAACTACTTTGTAAATAGATGTCAATTTTTTGTGTTAATTTTAACTATTCAAATGTTTGAATCAATCGTAATAGGATACAGTTGGGGAGTTGTGAATAAAATACAGTGGCGCTCACAGTTGTGAGTTTCGGCTCTCCTCTCCCAACATGTCTGGTCAGCGTTGGAGCAGTAGACCAACTCCTTCCTCCGGGAGAGACTTCATCCTCATCGATACAACATTTGTATACAATCATATTCAGAAAAAGAGGGAAACCACAAGTAAGCGAAATGAGTGTGTAAGCAAACAAGCAATAAAACCAAGCTGATTTGTTGAATCGTTGGATAACAACAGATGGCTGACGTGGTTATTAGCTTGATTAGCTATGTGCACTTTCCACACTGAGAATCATAGGTTCGTTTTCCACCTACGCCAGCGTTTCTCAACCTTTTTCATCCTGCAACTAAAAACATGACATTTCAAAACATGACAGTTGATACGCTGTATTTGATAATAAACATCCTAATTACATTATTCAAAACTATTCAACAAATTACATTATTTTAGTAGACCCTAATTATAAAAACAATAAGCAAAATAAAATATCGTCTTCGAAATTTATTAGTTTTAACCTACAAACCCTAGCTAAATTATTTTTTTCACCTTCTCTTGCAACCCCCTTACACAAAACCCACGTCTCCTCTGGGGGTCGCGACCTCCACGTTGAGAAACCCTGTCCTACGCCAATACTGGTATAATATTCTTTCAAAATCGTAAAATGTTTTATTCACTTGATTAGATGGATTTGGGGGAATAATATACACAGACCTCATTTGTAAAACTCCAACTTACCTTAGAAAGTATTGGGAATGCAGCTCGTATTTTGGAACTATTATTATACTACTCAAAAATTGATTCTTTGTGCATGCAATGTGGCCTGATATAAGTTTACTTAAAGAAATGCAATTCTAAAATAGTATAATTTACCAAAATCAAGAAACCAGTGATATTCGTTAGGTGAGAACAATGTGGATTTAGATCGAACAAGAGCAAGATAGCTCCGTTAATTTCTCTTGTCCACCTGGTATGTTCTCTCTGTTAGCTACCTTAAAATATTGGACCACTTAATTTTGATTCCTCCATCTGTAATGGAGGCTAGCGCTTAAACGAAAACAAGTACCGGTACAGAGAAACTGAGTTCAAATTTGGGTTCAGTGATCTCGATTTATCCAGCCGTTTCTAATTTGGTGTTTTAAATTGGCAGACGCTTTTCATTTGGTTAGCCTTCTGCATTTTAAGAATTCATGCAAGAGATTAAATTACAGTAAAACAGATAGAGAGTCACTGACCCCAAGTTTGATGTCAGCGAATATGACCTCGATTAAACTGCTCCTTTCTAAACATTTTAATATGACTATTAAAACTGTCGATATAATTATTAGAGTAAACCTTGAAATGGTTAACCCTTATTTAAGGAATGGTAATCGTTGTCAGATTTCTTAGCATTTGACAGGAACCAAACTATTACGTCCATGCAATACGAACATAGATGACGGAGCTTTGTGAGAAAAGAAGAGCAAACTTCGGGATTCGAACTCGCGTCGCCAGCTTAATGGACGAAAAGGAAAAAAATAACGCGACGCAGCGCGCACGGCCACGAGGACATCAGATAGACAGGCTTTAAGCTCAGCTCTTACTGAAATGAAAGTTATATAATACTGATTTTTGTTTTAGTTACAGTGTTTCGTGCATTTATGAGTTAATCTTCTATTGACTACTATTTTGTTAGATTCTTTACATATGAAAACCATGTTATATAATTTGTTTAAAATTTCAAAAACCGTATTTAACGTCCCAAGTGGGAATAAGCAAAACTTCATCGTTGATTATTACAGACATAGCAACATCGCTGTATTATAATTTATTTTATGAACAATAAAAACAAGAGAAAAGTTCTAATTACTTGTATTCACATATTTTTCGCTACATCACGACTAGATATACAAACATTATTTTCTTCACAAAGATTAGTACTCGAAAACTGCACTAATACACTCATTGTATTAAAACCCGCGCAGTGGTCACTTAATTTATGTTGTTGCAAGGTTGCCACGTAGTTCAATTTCTGAACTTAAACTTTCTAAGAGCTGCTAAAGAGTGCGCTCAGATTATAATTGACTGAGTGTAAAATAACCGAGGGTCTGAAAGACTTCGGCCATGAGGACTACGCGAGTAGGCAAGTTCTATACCGCTAACATTATTGCAAGTTCATGTAGTTTTTTTCTTTTCTTATTCCACAGAAGTTGAAAATGTGGAGATAATTTTGATGCTAATTGATTTCAGTCAGTAAGTTAGTCCGTTCGGAAATTTACAAAAACCTACACTTTCGCGTAATTATGATGCCGAATCAAATTCAGTCCTGAGGCACTTGCTGAAGTAGGAATCCTTATCAAACACTGTAGGAACACTGTTCAAACGCAAGGAAATAATTACAATCTTTCCTTCATCTTCCGGGTTATCATATCTACATCGAATCACCGCGTCAGAATGCGTTCGAAATTTACACCCGGCGACACAGTCTAAAACTTGACCATGATCCCCCGACAGTCAGTGACCTGTTTCAGCTCTGCCGTGTTCATTCCATCTGTGCGAATTGTTATACACACTAGTTCATTAGTGTTGTTATTATTTAAATGTTATATTCGCAATAGGTGGAATATATAGTGGCATGTCCAGAACTGATAAATTTTAAGACATGAGTAAACAATTTCGCTATTTCAAGAGAAGAATTCTTTTTATATTAGTTTGGCACCAAATTCGTTTTCATGCTCTAATTTATCAATGGTCTAATTTATATTATTACCTGTGTTTCTTCTTTTCACGTTTGCAATGTGGAATATGTAAAGTTTACTATTCCTATAAGGAACATGCTAATTTTGCTTTTGAACATTTGTAACTTTTCATTTTCATACAGTTTGGATTTATAATCTTGGCTCTTTCTGATAGAAATTAAGCAGAAAGATTCTCATTCATTCATTTTCTTTTTATGTTCAATTTGCATTCGTAGTCTGGAATAGAATGTATGGCCTATGGTATCTACTGGGTTTGTTACAATCAGTAATTCCGCCAGACCCCGGTCCCTGTGGGGGTGTCAACCCCAGATTCTGAACACTACCCCAAACTTTAACATTTTGCGGACAAAAGTTGATAGAAACCGTTCAAAACTCTAGTCCACCCTCACAATTTTGACTTTACATACCCCAATCTGAAAACCCTGGCAGAATTCCTGATTACAAAGTATTTCGGACCAGTATATTTAATAAGCTTCACCGAATTTGCAACCGAACCCCGCGCAAGAAAAAGCATGTGTGTTACACTTTTGACATTATCCTAGATGTGTCTCAAAACTCTGTAGTTTCACTGGAAAACATGAGTATTTAATCTGACTACGAAGTTTGGTTTCCATTTTGAAAGTGACTTATTGAGTTTTGGAAGCACCCTCTATATATTCGAAAAGCTCTGAACAAATATAAAGTCCAAAAGTCGCTTCTATCTTGCTGTTAGATTTGTGGAAAGTGACTTCTATAGTGTGGGAACTGAACCTAATCTTTTTACTACGTTTAAATTCCATATTTTTATCTTTACTTCTTCTTCTTCTTCTCTCTCTCTCTCATATCTCTGCCTCTGTCCAACAGACATTCATCGGTTTCAATGTTTCATTGTGTGTTTAAATTTCTCCCTGCATCAACTTATGTACATTGATTCGTCTCGCTTTTATTCTTTCATTTTATCGATACTAATTGAAAACCAAAACGTGATCATGATCTTTGATGACTTTAGTATGGGTATGACGAAGGAAGGAGAAACTGTTTACCAGACACGATTATGGGATAAGAAGGTGCCATTTGGGTTGCCTAGCGCACGGCGTTCGCTGTCGCAATTTTTTTGATGCGAAGTGTACAAGGACTATATAATTTCATATCATTATTCTTTTATTTTTTCTCTTTTTTTAGTAAGTAAAAGTAGGTATGTTTTACAAAAACAACAGTAGTCACTTTTACTTTTTAATAGAGCAAAAAATACTTTCAAACTCCATAATTTTGACTGTATTCCACTACATTTCTGATACAGTCTGTTCACATAATACCTGTGTGAACAGATTATATCAGAAATGTAGTGAATTTCACCAAACATAAATATTTTTCTTGCTCTCATGAAAAAAAATAAATCAGAATTTGACTACTATTTTTTTTGTTAGAAAAAATCATTTCGTCTTCCTTTTTCTATGCGCTGTATGAATATTTTGTATGCGGTGTTCATTTTTGTCGAAAGTGAGAATTTATGCTTTTAGTCTTCAATTAGTCATATTATGTAAATTTTATGTAGAATTCTCATTTGGTTGAGTGAGAAAAGCCACCGTAACTGAAAAAGGATAACCATAATTGATTACGTCATACGCCATTACGGGTGTGATATTCTAATTTTTCAGTTGAAATAAACAATGCCAATCTCAGATAGTTCTTTTGATATTCACAAGTATTATTGGGGCCGCTTTCTAAAATTTCATTGTTACTTGTCATTTATCCAGTTTTTTTTTTTTTAAATATAAAAACTCTTTCATACACATGCGCACCGTAGACACCAAAGCCTCGTAACTCCGCTGTTAGTCAAACTCTGACTCTTAATGTAATTTTAACTCCGCCATTTGTCAAAGATTCCTGCACATTGGAAAAATAGAAAGCATGTATGTTTTAAAAGCGTGTATTGTATTAGTGTTTAATACAGTAGGCTTTATTTATAGACAGTGTATTGACTATTGTACTACGATCTCCAGAAACAGGAATTTGGCACATAGGAAGAGTGTTCAGGATATTTTGATTATCATAAATGTTTGCAAATTGCTTTTACCGATGGATACAAGTCCATTGTGCTGTAGATACTTGCTACTCTCATTGTGATGTACTTGATTGCACTCCGGACTGGTAGTGATAACTACAATTGCTCTTATTTGCTTATCGTATATAATTTTGTGGTGAGATGCATACCGGGTGTTTGCTAAAAGTTTTGGATGTGTTTTCTCACAGGAAATTCACAGCTTAAAAACCAAGATTGTAAGGTAAATGAAGGTCTTAGCTAAATATTATGTATCGAGATTTTCTGTAGTTCTCTGATATGTAGAAGATTGCGGAAATAATATGGTGAATACTCGAATTATGCATGATTCCAAAGAACTGTTTATTGTTCAACGATCAAACTGTGCAAGGATAAGTATATACGCATAGGTCTTTGTTACTACTTGCATGTTTGTTTGTTCTTTGCGTTACCTTCAAATCTATAATAACATTCAACCGATTTATCCAGTCTGTTAATCTATAAAATCCAGGAATTCAATATGAGATATATACTGCAATATACAACAAGATTTCATTCATGAAGCATTTTTCTGTTGTTCGTGGCAATTACAAGCAACAGCAAAACTTCGTTTAATTGTTTACTTTTTAAAGAAAATAGTAGGCTACTATTACTTTTGATTTTACTAGCCCAACAAGGGCGAGTGATAATTTGTTATCCTTTTCCACTTTTTAAAATATATCTGAGAAAGTTGAGTTAAGTTTTTTAGTAAAATATGCTGTATTTGTACTTCTATGACAGTTTATATCAAGTTAATATTATCTTGCACTTTATTTTTTGTTTGTTTCCTTGGATATTGTGAGTTATAATATAGTGCATCCAGCATGTCAGCATACGATTTCAAAAATGTTTTAGTTTATATCAATTTGTTTTCAAACTACATTTATTTCTACATATAGAATATTAAATAATAATTTCTCAATATAAACACAATATAAATCTCCATTCTAGTGATAAGGTCTTTATTTTTTTATTATTATTACCAGTTCTAACCATGTTCAGAGAAGGCCTTATTTTCTGTTGTAAGCCTTATTTCACATGATGAAGAATAAAACGGTTGTTCTTGCGTCATATTTTTCAAAAGAACTCCGCCAAAACTCTGACGTTTATTTGTATCATTCTTGTTCCCCGTTCTCGAACTCCTAGCGCATATATACTGAGGCACAATATGACTCGAGGGGTTTACTACCTTTCCCTTTCTTCCACTCTCTTCTTTGTTAAAATATAAAGGCGATTGATATGGCATACATATGCAAGATAATTCTTCCGTTGTCATATTTCTTTATTCTGTCGCAAAAATAATTTTCCGTTTTCAATCATGTTGTCTTTAAACGCAACCTAGGTTATGTTCACGTTGTCACACAATTCTAACTCTTCTCCTCTTCCCGTTTATCTTTCTGTTCTTACATTGCGTTACGATACTTTTTTTTCTTGGTTTATATGAAAATGAAAGCAAGTAAATTTCAACTTAATAATTTATTTGCCCTGTAAGTGTAAGGATAGCGCAAAACAAGACGGTGCTATTCATTTGCTTCTTGAACGGTGATGCAGTGTGTTTGAATATTTATTAATGTATTCATTCATTTAGATTCTATACAAATCATCTTCTTACTGAAACTCCTTAGCATTTTGTTTTCGATTAAATCATATTCATTTATATTAGAGGCAATTTACTTATACAATGTTAAATTAATTCTCAAGGATAGTCACTTAAAGAGCCAGTTTGAGAACATCACTGTCACTAATGATCTTCAGACAGCGACATGTTCTTTATGGGAAATAAAACATTCTTCATTCGTAACGACCTTCACGTTTTCTTTGTCATCAGGTGCGAAATTATCATCTTAATGCTGTAAATAAATTCTAACATTGTTCTTTCACCTATTGTTTATTTATTTTATTTTATTTGTTTAACGAACTTCCAAATACATTTTACAGGAAATCCTAGGTTACGGAAAGCCTAAAAACATGTGATTGCCTAATACAAAGTGAGTCTAGAAGGAATGCAGAAAAGCAGTTCAGACAAGAAAGATTCAGATCTTAATTTTCCATGGGCTCATTTATACAAGAATTCGAGATCGGCAGTTTTTCTCCGTTCTCGATCTCCTAGCGCCATATATACAAGTGATGTATTTGTACCAAGAGTATATTGTTGAATGCTTCCCTTCATAATCTTTCTACACATCATATTCTTATTAATCATCGTTGTTGTTAGTGTTCTACCATAAGTAGAAAGTCCTTCCAGTAGTTACGTCATCCTCATTCGTTCTAATGTAGCTTCCTCTCTTTACACATGGCACTTCTTTAATTATACACAATGTTATAGGTTAGGCCTAACGCAACTTAAGCGCATGTGGGGCAACGAGTGCACAACAGATATGTGAACGCGAAACGAATTGGGTAATACCCATAACTTGATAAAGGAACTGTGTACATATGCCTCAGTGTAACAATTTAAAATTTGATATATATTTTAATTTCTCCATAAGAAACAATCTGAGACGAAAATATAATAATAATAATAATTCTGAAATAGTGGGCAGTTCACGTGATCCTGTGAACGTTGATACGTGACGTCACTGGATACAATGTGGTGCGTGCAAGCTTCGGGAAATGACCTTCCCATATGCAATAACCAGGTATTGCATATTGCAAGCTTCGGGAAATGACCTTCTCACATGCAATAACCAGGCGCTTTATGAAGAGCTTCCCAATATTTATATTGTAAATAAATCACTTTTAAAAAGTATATTGATTTGCTATATTCATATATATTAATGAATTGAATTCGTTGATGTAAAGTTGGAAATCTCTTGTACTTATTTTGCAGAACGGCTGTACATGACGAAACTAATTGTTTCGAGTTTCCTTGGGTAGTTACATTTAGCAACATACGTTAAGCACACACAGTAGTGTTGCAAAATATTGATAAGACACAAGGACTAGATGAAATATCCTAGGAAAATACGTAGTTTGTATAAGATCACGAAAACCTTTCTATCTTATCCATAGTTTTCGACACTGCGGTGTCTGCTTTACGTATGTTGTTTATCATCGCTATAGGGATGTCAAACACCTAATAACACGACGTAGTGGAATTTGAAAAAGTTAAATAAAACGTTATACCTAGCTGGCAACACTGAAAACCCCGTGACATCGTGTTTTAACTCCTGATATCCATTATGTTGTTAGAAACAAATTTCCGCAACGAAACGTTCATTCAATGCGTCATTTCTGCTTTATTGAGAATTATTAATTTATTTCAGTATTTGGCGTCGACTTTGGACTCCAAGCTGGAGAGGCTGCGAAGCGAAGGGAATTTCACCCATGTTCATAGCAACTTATTACTTCTTTCAACGTAAGAAATTACCTGCCGAAAGTAATGTACCTTGTTCTGAATCACCCTGTATATCTTGGGGTCTCATGTTTGATATAATGCAATACGACAAGAATATATGGAAAGTAAACAAAATCTTTTAGTAAGACATTTTTACACAATTTCTCAGATTTCCAGGAATATTTTATTTCAAAATGATATAAAATAAAAATAATAATAATAATTTTGGAAACTACAGACTATTGACTACATTTTGGCATACTAAGAAATTTACTGGAAATACTTCTCATTTACATTTGGTGGGGACAAATAGTGACTGGTTTTGTAGGCACCCATGCTCTTCTTCGGACGTACAGGCAGGAATTTGAATTTTTATTTAAGGCCTTTAGGCAACTTTGGGTCAGGCCGATATATACCGGTAGGGTAAATAGTCTATCCAGCTTTTTGCTATTCCAACTTAGCGAGACACAGCTACATGGAAAAGGAATAAATATAAATATAAAAGAACTTTCTGAATCTTCTCTCTTAAAATTCAATCACATATGCTGCTTTATGATGACGTATTACTAGTCCCTTAACCACACCATACACGTAAGAAGTGTACTTGAATGAATTTTTATTTGGCATTTTCCGAGTCGTGTTACTTGGTATTTGGTATTATTGATCCGACCTGAAGAGTGATATTTTCCTGATTTGAAATTTCCTCACGAGACAGAAAACGAGTCTCCAAACAAAAAATTTTTGGAATTTAAACTTTCCTTCGTTTTTTACACAGCCAAAGTCACACGATTGCGACACGAGGATCTCAAAATGCAATAAAGCAGACCATGGCGAAGAGAAACTGTCTACGATGCTGACTTTTCAACTAGTTCGGAGAATTCGCTCTTGAAAAACTGTGACAGAGTGGGAAGTAATATCCTACACCTTGTTACTAGCTACTTACTACCATGTTTTAGAGAATATGTAATAAAATTCACACAATCACTGTTACAAACAAAATATAATGCATGTTTTGCTGAAACTTTACAGAATTTTATTCTTAAGTTTAATCTACTTTTTCTTTCGATGCGAAATTTGGCTTACTGCTCCTCTTCCATATGTTTCTAATAAGCTAACACTGTTGGGAATAAGAACAAAATATGGAGACTAGTAAGATCATTCATCATGTTTCGCTATCACAGAAAGTGTGTATTTTATTTTTTGAGTACACACGAAATCGAGTGTTATCCGTAAAACAATTTTCAATCTTGTACATCAACACCCTGCGTTTTTTTGCTCATTTTCTAGTTTCAGTGTCAAGTATTTAACAATAATACTTTATTTAATTATTATTGTTTTCAGTATCTCTCTAAAGTGTTCATGTCCCATAGGCTGCGTGCTTAAAATGTGACCAATTGTAACCTATCGGAAGTAAAAATAATGTTTGACATGATATATAATTTTCTTCCCGCAAACATCGGCAAAATACCTTTCTCTGCACTTAAAAATTAACGTGGAAGTAACAGCTTATCCCATAAGTAATGTGGTATTTTTGCACCGTGAGTAAATGAACAATAACTTACCCGGAACACTACCGTTAGTCAGAAAAATAGTCTCCATCAGACTCCACAACACTTTACCACCTGTCAACCAGTTGTTGAATCTCCCGCTGAAAGAAGTCACCGGGTTTGGAGCCAAAGAACTGGGTCATTGTTCGTCGCACATATTCTAATTTTGCAGTGTTTTCCCGAATAGGTGGTTTTGCAGGCTGCGAAAAAGACAGTAGTCTGTTGGTGCAAGATCTTGTGAAAACGCTGAGTGGGAGAGTTTATCCGAGCCACATTCCTCAATCTTAGCACGGGTTCTTCTTGCCGTGTGTAGGTGCGCGTTATTACTGTGGATGAGCACACCTTTGCAATTAACCAGAGCAGGACGATTCTTCAACAATGTCGTCCGTTGAAAATTCAAGCTGCTGACAGCAGACATGTGTATTGATGGTCTGGTTACGTGACAAGAGCTCAAAATGGATTATGCCACGCAGATCCCACCAAATACTCAACATCACTTTACAGGGGTGGAGATCCTGTTTTGGCACAGCCTCTGCGGCCCCGCCTTTAGGTACCCACTGACGTTTGCGTGTAATGTTTGGTAGAGGATCCATTTTTCATCCCCTGTCACCACTCTGTCCAGAAATGGCTCACGTCTGTGACGTGTAAGCAGCAAACTGCAGATATCAACTCGCTGCTGCTTCTGTTCAGGTGTTAATGCATGGGGTACCCATTTTCCGAGTTTCGACACGTACCCAAGGTCTTGCAGATAACGATGAACGGTTGAATGTGTGACATGGAGTTCTCTGATCAGTTCTTCAACAGTTTGCATTGGATTTGTCTGCACCGCTGTTCGCAGGTCATTGTTGTCCAGCTGGGCAGGTCTCCCTCCCTGTGGCTTATCGGTCAGGCTGGTGTCCCCAGACCGAAACCTCTGGAACTATCTGTGCCGCTTTTGCACATCCACAGCACCCCGACCATATACGGCATTGATGTTTCGTGCCGCTGCGCTTGCTGGATGCCTCTGGTGAAAGTCACACAACATGACATGCCGTATGTGGTCCTCCGACACTACCATGATCATCACAAGCCACACTTCCACAATGTGAAATAGACCGTTCTCCTTCTACACACTGCTGCACAATTAAGTGTACTGCATGACTCAGCTATAACACATTCCGTCTACTTCACTATTCGCTCGTCAGATGGCGTCATTGCAGCGTTCATCGCACATACTACATTACTTATGGGATGCAGGTATATGGGAGGGGACAGAAATTTGGGATTCCCAGAGCAGGGGTAGAAGGTGATCTCAAATTGCTTTTGTTTTGATATGTTGTAGAGCCAATTAAGATTCTTCGAAAGAGGCTATAATCGTTTCCAGAAAACAACGAGAATTAAATGTTTTCGCATTTATGGGAAGGGACAGTTTGTCACGATTTCTGGAACAGGAGTAGGAGATGGCCTCAACTGGCTTTTGATATGTTGTAGAGATAGTTAAGCTTCCTCGAATGAACCTAAAACTATTTCCGGAAACCATCAAGCACTTTCGACATTTATGCGCATGGAAGTCTATGGGAGAATCCAGTTTGTCGCGATTTCTGGGCCAGAGGAAGATGATCTCAACTAGCAGTTAATAAGTTGGAGAACTAACTAGGCTACATCGGAAAAGCCTGTAATCGTTACCTAAAAGCAAAGGTCCTCAATTAGTTCATAAAACGAAGACTATTCTGAAAATCACACCAAAATAATCAACCACTGTTGCCATGACATTTATTGTACCAAATGCAAGCTCTTAACACACGAAGAACCTTATCTCTGTGTAAACGTGTGTTGCGATGTATGCAGCTTTCTCAATAGTCGCTTCAAGCCTTTGATGTTCATTTCTTGCAAAGAGCAAATGAATATAGTGACTATCATATCATTGTCTAGAAAACAATAGACATTTGCCAACAGTCAGAGTGCCTTTGCGTTAAGCCGCTTGCTGTGCTTTGGTCTCTGAAATTAAATTTATTTATAGCTATTAGGCATCTCAGGCACAGGCGAAGATAGAGTGGGGAGAGGTTGTTGGAAGTTAGTCAGTCAGGGTTAGTTTGTAGGTACTATCCCACCATTTTTTCTAGTGTGTAAGTTCTGGAAAAACTTGAGCGAGGATGGGGGGCCTCTGGGATCGTTGCCTGGGCCTTCTGATTACTCTGCCGACGTTTTACCAGAGCTCAGTACGGTCGCTCAGTAAGGTTTGTCTCTGGTTCATCGTCAGACTAGGTATAATATCGCGGCAGTTCCGACGCTAGGAAGTGTTCTTGCAGGAAATCCCACGACGTCTGACCACATTGTGTTACGCATCGTCCGTATGACAAGTTTCTTAGGTTCACAGAACTCTGCGTTGATTTTAGAACATTGCATCATAAACAATGTGTCTCCATTATGGAATATATATCCGGTCTATTGAGATCTACAGGACGGTACGTATATCGCTTGCCTTTTGTGGAAAAAATCAATTTTAGTTTTGAGGAACAGCGGCTGTGTAACGGAGATCATAGTTGAGCCAGTAAGAGATAATTGATTCTTTGCTCACGTAAAATACACTGAAGCCCCAAAAGTCATGGTGTACTTACCTAATAACGTGTAGGACACCCTCGAGCACGGCGAAGTGCAGTAAGTCAACGTGGCAGGGACGCGAGAAGTTGCTGGTAGTCCGCTGGAGGGATGTGCAGCCATGCAGTCTCCATTGCCGTCCATAATTTGGTGATTATTACAGGTGGAGGATTCTGGGCATGAATAGTCCTTCGATGATATTCCACAGGTACTCGATAGGGTCCATGTCCGCGATGTTACCGCGCCGTTAACTAGTTCTTTCCCGCTATCCCATGACTTCTGGAACTTCAGTGTATATAGGCCAGTTCTGTGCGTGATCGTAGTAGTACGAGTTAGCATGTACTTCTTGATACGGTGAATTCATGACACGGAGGTCAATTAGAGTAAATTGCGGAAACTCGGGTAGCTGATCTAAGTCATGTTTCTTGAAGAGCAACTCTTTCTGTTTAAGTTGTCGTCATCTATTAGTTGTTTAAGTTGTTTGGTTGGTATCTGTGGGCTAGTAGCTTTTCAGCTCTCTGTCTATCGACATCATGTCTATACCGCTTTGCGTACTAGCGTTTCACTAGTTATCCTGGTACCCATGTGGCTAAGTGCGGTACAGACGTTGTCGGTATTGTTTTCGACAAGCAGTTATGACCTTTAACGTCGCGATTATGGTATACGAGAATGTATTGGATAGCTATGTGTTGTTTCAAGGGCAGGAAACTGTTCCCGACCTTTAATCAGTAATTTTGAGATCTCGCCCTTGAATTCTCTGCTTTCCAGTTCTGGCAAATTTGAATGTTTGTTTAGTCTTGTATCTGAATCGAAATTTAATTTTCATAATAGCTTGTGTACCAGCATTATTATGATAAAATTCGCTAAAGGTAATTTAGGCTAAACGCTAAAGTAGAGTTTTTGGATATTTTCCTGGTCTTAATTCTAACACACGGAATACCATGGACTTCCTCGTGTAATTTGCCGAAGTTGATTTTAAATACTAGGATATAAGCACGCTCTTATTTGTTCTTTGCTATTTCTTTCCTTATTTGTCTTCTAAGCTATTACTAGTCGTTAATAGTCGTACACCAAGAAAGTCAATTGGAGCGGAAGAGAGCTGTACTGCACTAAAGCCATGTATCTATGTGTGTTTCGTCGTGCATCACTCTGATCAGTCGGTACACACACCATGATTTATATATATGGATTTAGCAGTTATTAGACAAAAATTTCTTTCCGCTCCGCTCCAGCGTGCAGTTGTTTAGCTGAAAATCTCTGCTTAGCAGATCTGTGAAAGAAGTCGAGTCGAGAAGATGGTGTTTTCCGTGCAGCAGCGAATTGTAATAGTGGAAGTACATGTGTGGACAGGGTCAATTAAGAACACGCAACAGGTCTTCACTGCGGCACCCAGGAACAAAACCACCTGCGAAACGCAGTGTTTATAAACTGGTGAAAAAATGGCGTCAAACCGTATCTGTTGCGAATGTGAGTAAGCGAAAATCAAATATTGTCCGAACACCTGAGGTCGTTGGTGATATTCAGCAGAGGATAACACGAAGCCCGACAAAGACCACCCGGAAACTATCACAGCATCTCGGTGTGAAACGAACAACGTGTCAGTGTGTGCTGAATGAAGTATTGAAATTGAGACCATACCGCGTAATATGTGTCCAGGAACTGAAGGAGCCAGACACATGTAAACGAGTTGCATACTGTAATTGTTTACTGACGATGACTGCGGACAAACGTTTGGACCCTCTGCTGTACTTTATGTCAGACGAAGCTTGGTTCCATTTATCGGGTTACGTGAATGCCATGAATACGCGGTATTGGTCTACTGAGAATTTATATATCGTGCACGAAACACCCCTCCATGACCAAACAATTGGTGTTTGGTGCGCAATTTCATGGACACGTGTAGCGGATTCAGTGTTCTTTTGAATCAACAGTGAATAGTGCTGTTTATCGTGGTTTATTGCAACAGTTTTACGACGAACTTACACCACAAGAAATACTACTATACTCTTACTTCCCAGCCAAATGCCACACACTTCGAACGAATCTCTGGCGTTGGTTCATGAAATGTACAAAAGAGTGCACAGTAAGCAAGGGGTTATAGCCCCCTCGTTCCCCGGATTTATCCACCTGTGATTTTTATCTCTCAGGATACTTATTCAGAAGGTGTATGCAAACAACCCACATATCACTAGCTGAACTGTAGCAAAACATTACCAACACCATTCGGAGCATCACCCGCCAAGAGCTAAAGGCGGTGTCAGCCAATTTGCTGCAACGTGCGCAGAAGTGTCTCGACGTTAACGGGGACCAGTTTAATCATGTCATGTAACATGCACGTAAGTCAGTGTTCACATTTTCTTACTATTTAATACCATTTCGTCATATATCCCGTATTACCACGCCGGTCTACTTATGTGGGCCACCATGTACACAAACATAGCTTAAACAGGTGTACTTGTTACTACATTGATTGTGATTTGCTACGATGACATCGCTTACGTCATTGTGTGCCAAGCTGTAATGTCATTTTTGACATCCTGCTGTTACTTTGAGCTCCTAATAACTCCGAAACTAGAGATAATTTGGAATTTCTTCAAAGGACCTTGTTTCTTATTCTCATGTGAGGAAACCGGTCTGAAGTTTGCCCCATTATTTCAGGGACCGAGAAAAGTGACCAGATTAATGTGTTCCTTAGCTCAGTTGATTAAAGCAATAGGTTACCACCTAAAGACCCAGGGCTCTATTTGTACTCCAACGAAGTTTTACTTCTTTCTTAGGCTATCCAAAGCAGTCATGATTTTTTGTGTGAAAAAGTGTCGAAATATTTTTCCAAAAAGTATTTCATTAGATATAAGAAGTTAAAGAACATACATCAAATGATCAAAAGTTGATTCATTTTGAGGTTTGCAAAAGATATTTTCAAAATTTAAAAGAAGTACACAGTTTTACAGGGTATATTGAACACTATGCTAAGCTCAGTTGATAAGACCACGCGCACGGGATGAATAAATTCACGCGCATGTACAATGAAAAAGAATAATTTACGTTTCTAGCATCCACATTTCATTCTCTCATTCACTGCATTTGAAGTTTGAAGATGAAGTATGAACTTAAATACAACATTTTCCAATATTATAAAATAGTCTACAGGCTACAGCTAGCTCTGTTGGTGGGTGCTTGTATAGAGCATTTCTCTTCTGAAATCGATTCTAAGATGCTAAATGACAAATTCCGTCTTGCTCACATGTCCAGTTTTTCAATATGGCCACCACGCGAATCTATGGATCCAACGCTTATACACCCCCCACAGCATGTCTGTATTATTCCTTTGTATCGAATAATTGCTTCTTGTTTGATCAACATGTACACCATTTCTACTCTGAAATTATTTCTAGAGTTGTGAAGAAAAATTCTACCTTAATCACATGTTCGGAATCCGTCAATTTTGCAATATGGCCGCCAAGCGACAATATGTATCAAGCTGCATAAGGTAAGTACTTAATGTTTGTGTTATTGGAAATCTAGACAATTTTATTAAAATAATTTGTTGGTTTCGAAAATAAATTTCATCTTGATTGCATGGTTTGAATCTGATCAGATTTTCAAATATGACCGCTGAGCGAAAGTGTGAGTTATACGCTCATACTTTATATATTCCTAGTACCAAATCCTTGCCTGTTCAAAATTCACAAATGGATATGATCAGTAATCACAAATGTTTATTCTGAAATGAGTTCTATAAGGTAGGATTCATACCCTATTATTAGTACTATTTCCGTCTTAATCACAATATCAGGATATTGCTAGAGTTTCAGTAATGTTGTCCAGAGAACGTATGGCCTCTAAAGTCTAGAAAAAATGTACAAATCTGTGTACAAGATTTATTCATATGAATACTTCGACTGAATTCACTTAAAGTTACGAGAAAATAGTTAAAAAGGGAATGAAAGCTGTCCAAGTGTTTAAATGTTATAAACAAATGAAGAAAATTACGATGCACAATAATCTTGAAGATTTTATATTTAGTTATTGCAGTTACATACATATATAGATATGTCTATAAATACTTGTGTATGTCATAACACAAAATACTTTTGTAAGGAACGTGTTGCAGAATTTGAATATTTTTGTGTATAGTCCCTTCTACTACGGGGGAACACAGTCTCACGATTTCAGAATAGGTATTCTTATTAAGAACAATATCCTTCCGGTGGTAGAGAATATAGAGTTTGTAGACTAAAGACGATACAGTTCTATTCTTATTAAGAAGATATTCTTATATGTATTCTTATTAAGAACAAAATCCTTCCGGTGGTAGAAAATACAGAGTTCGTAAACTAAAGACGATATCGTATACATTACGATACGTACTGGATAGAGTAAAACAGTTTTAATAAATGTCTATGCTCCGACCGAGGTGGCCATTGATAACGACAATATTTTACGAGGAGCTAGAAAGATTGTTTGACCGATTAGCGAAGTATAATACGAAATATGTTTTAAGTAATTTCAACGCTAAGATAGAGAGGGAGGAAAACTATAGACCTATTATAAATAAATACAGCCTTCACGAAAGCAGCAACAATAATGGACAAAGACTGATAACTTTCGCGATGTCGAAAAACCTACTAGCAAAGAACCTACTTTGAACACAAAGATATACACAAGTACAGATAGATTGCTCCGGATGGCAAAGCTCTCAACCATATTGATCACATATAGTAGATAGACGAAGACACACTAACATAATGGAAAGTTAGGTCTTACAGAGGAGCGGAAGGAGTTAGTGATCACAAAATGAGGGAAAAGTTATGCAGCGCGAACAGAAAAGGCAAAGGATCAAAACAACTGAAATTCGAAACTAAAAGATTAGATATTCCGAATGTAAGAGCCGATTACAAACTGGAAATTTCAAATAGGTTCCAAATCTTAGCCGACTTTAGTAGTAATAAAGATGAAATTGATGTAAGTAAGATGTGCGAGACATTAGCAATGCAGCGAAGGGCGAAGCGAAGGAACATTTAGATGAGAAGAAACAGCAGAAAAACAAACATTGGTTTGATGAAGAATGCCTTAAGCTTCATGAGGAAAAGGAACAACCAAGGCAACGATGGCTAAATAATAAAAGCGAAGCAAATACCAACCCCTACAGTAACGCAAAACGAAACGCCACACGCGGGTTCAGAAACAAAAAGCGAGAATATCTGACGCAGAGGATTCAGGAGATAGAGGAAAATGGGAAGATAAATAGCATATGAGATCTGTACAAAGGGGTAAACTCGTTAAGGAAAGGTAACCCCACCCCTAGATTAGGGATGATTAGAAATGAACGAAGAGTACTTCAAGCCTATCCGACTAAAATTACTGATGCGTAGAAAAATTGTTTCAACAAACTTCTTAATGTACACAAACGAGAAGAAAGCAGAGGAATTTGAAATCTATACAGCAGAACCGTGGATACCCGAACCTAGAGAGATCGAGGTCGAAATGTTGGTAAAGAAATTGAAAAATTTCAAATCACCAGGAATAGATAATATTCCACCCAATTAATTAAAGCAACGGCACTAATCAAGGAACTGCATAAATTCTTAAGTGTTAGGGATTGAGAAAAGAGGAGCTTCAAAGGAATGGAAAACCTCAATAGTAGTTCCAATTTATAAAAAAGGCGATAAATCGGACTGTAATAATTACTGTGGGATCCCATTACTCCCAACATGTTACAAAGTACTGAGTAATATCCTGCTAACTCATCTAAGCGTATACGTAGATGAAATAATTTGAGATCACCAATGAGGATTTGGAAGAAATAGATCCAAGTTGGAACAGATTGTTGCATTGAAGCAAATCTTAGAGAAGAACTGGGAATACAATGGGACTGTTCACCAGTTATTCATTGATTTTTAGAAAGCATATGACCCTATCAAGGGGGGGGGGGACTATACAATAACCTGGTACAATTTGGAATTCCGAAAGAAAACTTGTTCAACTAGTGAATGTGTCTCAGTAACCCTATAAGCAGAGTACGAATAATATGCCTGTTTCGATATTCGCAACTGATTGAAACAAGGTCACCATAACTGTTTAATTTTGCGTTAGAATATGCGATTTAGAAAAGAAAAGAGAACAAAAAGGGACTAACATTGAAAGGCTTGAATCAACTGCTCGTATAAGCAGATGATGTAGATTTAATAGGGGACAATATAAATTCACTGCAAAGTAACATCAATGTCTTAGTAGGAGCGTGTGATGAGATAGGTCTACAGGTAAACGTAGATAAAACAAAATACATTACATTTCGAAACACAGGAAATAATACAATTAAAACTGAGAAGAAAGAGAAAGTAAACAAATTTAAACCCGTGGAAGCATACGTAAGAAGCAAAAACGAGGTAACGGAAGAAAAAAAAAGTCGCTTAGCATCAGACAACACATGTTTCTATTCAGACCAGAAACTCCTAACCTTGCGATTATATCAAGAAAGTTGAAATTTAAAATAGAGAGAACGGTTATTTTGCCGGCAATAGTTTACGGTTGGGAAACTTGGAGTACAACCCTAGCATATGAACGTAATTGCGTGTGTTTGGAAATAAGGTCCTGAGAAAGATATACGGGCCGAAACGAGATGAGATAACTAGGGAATCTAGGAGACTGCATAATGAAGAACTTCATGGACTTTACGACTCACCCGGTTTTGTAAGAATAATGAAATCGGGACGACTAAGGTTGTCAGGCCATGTAGCTCGGATGGATTATATTTCATCTTGTTTGGAAAGCTGGATGGAAAGAGACCGTTGGGAAGACCGAGACGATGATGGGAGTACAATATTAGAATTGATTTTCGAGAAGTAGGTGTTTGTGATGAAAACTGGCTTGATCTTTCTCAGGATAGAATCCTATGGAGAACGTTTGTTATTGTGGCGATGAACTTGCAAGTTCCGTAAGACACAGAGTAAGTAAGTATAGCATTGATGAGTAACTGGCTGAAGTGATATCAGATCTATCAATTTGCAAACTTCAGACTGCACGGAAATAGAACGTCTTACCTTCACAAGCTTTTGAAAGAGATCAAATTCTTAAAATTTAATGGCATATTTTCTGGATTCTTTCTTGACGAAAAACTGCTGCCATTGTAAGCGTTCGATGGATTCAGCAATAAGAGAAAGTCTGTGGATGTTTCGTGAATAGTGAGATGCGTCTAGAACAGCTTCTACTACATTTGGGCCAAACAAACATATTCTGTTAATATTTGCTTGACACTGCTTTCACACAAGTAGATTACGATACTATTAATTATAATTTTGGTAGTATAGGAAGGAAGCTCCAGGCCCAAGAAATATATCTGAGAATTGTTTTGGAAACCAAAACTATTTTCTTTGGTAGTCTGAACACTCCCTCATCACCTATAACAAACCACGGTCTTAGCTAGTCTGAGACTGTGCATTTTGAAAATGGAGTACTATAGAAGTATACACAATAGATAGGTCTGTATTGAATATAGTAAAACTGGTATACACACTCATATTTTGTTTTAAAAAACACACACACACAGTAAAAAATCGTAGTTCATCACAAATTTATCAAGCTGAAAATATTTTTTAAACACTTATAGTAAATTTTCATCCAGACATTTTAAACTGTCCGTATTTCTTACTTTGTACATGGTTCTGGTAATTGTACACGAGACGAGAAAATAATCTGGAACTTATTCCTTTCTCTTGATAGGTAAAAGATAGATAGATAAAATGAATTGTATGGGCGGTAACACCCTTTCTCTTGAGTAGGAAAACAATCTCTCCTCCAAAAAGCCTGAGCAATAAATTCTTAATTTGCCAACTGCTGACATATTCTTCTTCCTCTTCTTTTTTTGACATTGTGTTTTAATGAAAGTGCAAAGATGATTGAGTTCGTATGCTTTAAAGCGGAAAAAAAATTCAATGGGTTTCTTGAAAGTATAATTATAAACACCGCTCTATTTCTTCAATATTCTCTAAAAAGTTTTTTTTATACTTGTATTATTTATTTGTTTAACAAATTTCTAAATACAGCTGGCTAGCCACTTTAAATGAGAATGTTTAACATGGGAGGGAAACATTAACAAAAACAATAACAACAAAGCACAAATTAGTTATGTAGTTATGCATTGGTAATGTTATTCAGTATCGTTAATAAGAGTATTATATTCATTTATTAATGTGCTTTCTGATGTCACTTGATCTTGGAAATGTTGAGCTGAAATAAAACTGCCTAACCCTATCTTTTTCCCAGATTCTGTAAAGCCTTGTGTCGCCTTTCCATGATTTATTATCTCACACAATGGACCGTTTATCAGATATGCTCTTCTTTCTGGTTCATAGAACTCGATCAGGTGCAAGACATTTCATAGTATCATCCATATTATTATCTACACTGGTTCTGACGTTATTATCTGACGTGACTCCTTCAATCGCTTTCCCTCAATTATATAAGGTCTGTAGCACTTCATGTGATAGAAAATATTTATTGCTTATACATTATCTGGGATATTATCCTGACACTTCAGAGAAGCGTAAAGTAAATTCTGTCGTCCATTTTTTGTTTCGTGTAAATTCACTTCGCCATCAAAGCTACTTTGCCATAAGGGTATTAATGCGTCTCAATCTTTAATTGATTTTTAGATGGAGAACGTATCAACTTCCTGACCTTTACTTTCAGCAACTTAGTTAATGGTTCCACTTAATCGGAAAATAAAAAAACATCACATTACTAGAAAAGCAAGTAAATTATTACAACTACCTGTTAAAATAAGAAATAATCATTATGAATTTCTGAAAAACTGTCATTAAAAGAATTAATAAATAAGTTCTAGCAAAGATTTTTTTTAGACACATGCAAACATATACTTAAATAACTTTAATGGTCGTTGTGAAATCTAACCAAATCCTCATCATCTATCTGACTGTGTTTTCGAAGTATAAATGAAAAGCAGGCAAGGAATCTGTATGTAGTTTCGCCATATTGAAAAGTCTAACAAGATCCTGTTAATGTGATTCAGTTGGAAATAGTACTAACAAGGAAGGATAGTACCCAGGTGTAACACGCCGATTGTGTTAAGATTGCACAGACATAGAGAACATCGAAAAAGAAGCGACACGTATTTTTTTTATATCGGCCAACAACCGTATTGAAAGGGTCAAATATGGCCATAAACATGGGGTCAAAATGAGATTGTGTGGAACATTGAGAGAACAAGAAGAGATATTGGAAAATGTTAAATGTAGTCGACGCAAGGCAATGAGGTAGGACGCACCCATGCGAAGAAAGCAGAACATCCGGAAATGGACCAATCACACATTTCCGGATTTCCAACATTGCCACAATGTGCTGCGGAAATGAGCGAAGATGGTGGCAAGGAGCAGGAAGAAAGAAGAAACGAAAACTGAAAATACGTGTTTTTGTTTTGGGTGCATACTTCGCCCGTATGCGAAAGAGACGCAGATTCATCTCAATGCACGAAGATGGGAGAACACTCAGGAGGATGCAAACGCCGTGTGTAGAGGCAGCCAGCGAGACAGTACAGCACAGTGGGTTGCATCAGAACATCAAGTTGAATTTTTTAATTTGAATTTATTTTAAGGCCTTTACGCAACTATGGCTCAGGCCGTATGGATGATGATGGGATGAATTGGTGGAATGAAGAAAGTGGGAGGAAACGGGAGGACCTCGAGAAAACCCACGCACACGGTGTTTGTCCACCACAAAACATCAAGTTGAGTTGAAAAAAGGACTCATAGATAAAGGATTGCAAGGTCAGATGACGTAGTACGGCATGGCACGTACGGGTACTGTAAGGAAAGAAAGAGCAGGTTGACGTTGGAATTTCAATCTGGACGCTGTCTGGCTCTGCGAGGCGAGAAGCATATCCCAGTAAGAATGCAATCTCTACCTGCCATCACACATAGCTACACAATACAGCCTGTTATACCTGCCAGTGAAAAGTTGCTGTCGCCCATGCTCATAATCTTGAAAGAGCTTCATGGTACATTTTTGCCATGGATTCAACAAACAATGTTCCGCCCACAAAACTTATACAATTGTGCATCGTCACTTGGGAAAGGGACAAAACAAATCATTAAGACGTGGTTCCTATCGGTTTTCCTTCCACAGGTCAATGAGCAAACGGTAATGTTAGTCGACTCGTGGACGGGTTATGATCGAGCCGACTTGGCAATAATAATGCCACTGAACAGGCAGTGCAGCATTATGACGATACCTATGCACACAACTGGGTTAATACAACTTCTAGACGTGTATGGTGTCAGAATTTGGAAGAACTTCGTACGCAAAGTATCTGATACGGTACGCCTTCAGCAACTCAACATCAATCTACACAGCAGAGACAATATCCTGACACTTCAATCCCTTGTGCATAATCAACTGTCGTCTCCACGGTACATACGTGTATTCTAATACGCGTGGTTTCGTTCTGGGTATCTTTCAACGCGACCAGAGTACTTTCCAAATCCAGTGGACTTTTGTTTTCATCAGTTGACGTCATTGGTCTGCGCAGCAGAGTGTCAGAACCCATCCATCATCAAGTGTTCATGGTGAGAACCCTGTTTTTGTTTGGACGATTTCTTGCTGAAATATCATTTTTGTGCTACTTATCAGGAGTGAGCGACTTGTTTCCAGCATACACCCCTGCACACTGTTATGTTGTACGTACATATGTACGCGAATTTTCGTAGTGATGTCATGTTGATACCCATGCGTGGTACTCATATTACTGTTGCTGTTTATCTTACATATGTGAAAGACCTGTTATTACATTCTACTGAGCAATACATGTTTGTTTCTGTTACTACTGCCCACACACATTTTCGTTTCCAGCATGCATCTCATCGTTGTTCCCATTACGCGATACATGCCACCCACTGTGCAGTACTGTTTCGCTGGTTGCTTCTACGCACGATGTTTGCATCCTTCCTGCGTGTTCTCCCATCTTCGTGCATTGAGATGAATCTGCGTCTCTTTCGCATACGGGCGAAGTATGAACCAAAAACAAAAACACGTATTTTCAGTTTTCGTTTCTTCTTTCTTCCTGCTCCTTGCCATCCTCTTCGCTCATTTCCGTAGCACATTGTGGCAATGTTGGAAATCCGGAAATGTGTGATTGGTCCATTTCCGGATGTTCTGCTTTCTTCGCATGGGTGCGTCCTCCCTCATTGCCTTGCGTCGACTATGGGTAGTATTTCGTACATTTAACCTTTTCCGATATCTCTTCTCGTTTTCTCAATATTCCACACAATCTCATTTTGACCCGATGTTTATGGCCCTATTTGACCCTTTCAATGCTTTTGTTGGCCGATATAAAAAATACGTGTCGCTTCTTTTTCGATGTTCTCTATGTCTGTGCAATCTTATCACAATCGGCGTGTTACACCTGGGTACCCTTCCTTGTAAGAATAGGATACTAGTCCTACCCTATAGAACACATTTCAGGGTAAAAATGTGTGAATGTTGATGATACAAAATACAAGGATTTGGTTCTAAGAATGTGTAAAGGATGAGTAGAACTTACACTTTCGCTCAGCGACCATATTGAAAAATCTGATCAAATCCTAACCATGCAGTCAAGATGTACTTTATTTTCAGAACCAAATAACTATTTTAATAGAAAATGCCTAGACTTCCAATAACACAAGCAGTAAGTAAGTACTTAACTTATGCAACCTGGTACGTACTGTCGTTTGGCGGTCGTATTGAAAAACTGACGGGATTCTGATCATGTGATTATAGATTTTTTTTCTTTACAACTCTAGAAATAATTTCAGAGTAGAAATTATGTACATGTTGATCATACAAGAAGCAATGATTCGGTACATATACAAACATAATATAATTATACTGTACTGTAACGCGTTGTGCGATCTAGAATCTATCGGGCGCTATTTAATGTTAAATAAGTTTCTAGAATATTGTTCTTACTGTCACAAAACAACACGATACAACCAAGAATCGTATAAGCGCTAGGAACAGAGACTAAATCCCTTTACTCCCTATTTCAATTGTGAAGTCGAGTAGACCTATTGCGAAAACAATTGAACCAGTTGTAATTTATTGGGTAGTTTAAAGAGGTATTGTCAATGAAAATATTGTTATTCTTTGTTCTTTTCGTGGATATGAAAATAACTATTTTATTGTGTGCAAATATATTTATTACGTTCCACAAACTTTTGAATTTGATAAATTACAACAGTACTTTAATTCTATATGCAGTTCTATATCTTCTTAACTGATTTCTAATTCACTGTACTTGCTAAAGATCAAACTGCAAAAGATATTTATACAGGAGGTAAACGAATGACTCTGGTTAAATATTTCTCTTACTAAAATATATCGATGTAAATGGTTCCTCTCCTGTATGAGGCCTTTTCTCCCGTGTGAGTATAGTACCTACTAGCTAACAGTACCTTAATTTTCTCATGAACATATCACTCAACGGAATGCACTATACACTGATTGTCTATTTCTGTTAGAAAATATGAGGGTAAGTATCCTTTTAATATATGCCTATGTCTTTTTTACGCAACCTAGATCTGTGTAGAATAGTTCCGAACAGTACTTTTCCTATAATATACAAGTATCACTCGTATCACTTCTCCTTTCCTCGTATCACTTCTCTAAGTAGTAAGCGTCCTCTTTTACTCACTGTGTGTATTTCGTATGATTAACCAGCTCTCTTGACACTTGAAAATAGTTCAATCTTACGAACAGTAACTATTACTGCACTTTCCTATAACACAACTAATATTAAGTAACTATAAATGTTCTGCACTGTACCTTAATCTTCTAAACTGCACGATTCTTATACGTAACACTCTTCATATACCGCACGTCCTTCTCTAATAAGCATGTTCTTTGGGTCTTTCTCACGCTATCACAAATATACACTAAGCCTGTTCTTTTAGCTAAAGCAATCTGTTAACTGGCACGCTTCTTACTTTGTACTCGATGTATATAATATAATAACTCCTGAAAATAACTATCCATTCCTTGCAAGTTCAATCTGAATTCTTGACTAGCTATATGTCTTTATTGTCTTCCTGTTTAAATACACCGTTACTAACTTCCTTACTGAAAATATGGGTATTTACTTTCTTACTTCCTTCACTGAATATGTAGTTACTGGTTCCTTGCTTCCCTTACTGAATGTGTAGTAACTTATTCTTACAATGATGCAGAATTTTCCCTCAGCAACATGTCCTTTCCTTATAGACAAATTCAATACTTAGCAGCGATCTCCTGACTAGCAACGTACTCAGCAGCAAATAACTAACTCACGGTTCTGATATGGTCCTATATATATATATATATATACAGTATATATATACATGTATATATCTTTCAGATACATCTAACGTCTACTTACTTCCTAACAGACACTTAGACCAATGCGATGTAATAAAAAAAATATTTCTAGAACCCCGATAAGGAGTTAGGGTTCCCCGCTCCAGGGACTTTGGCCTTGCCACTGTCGGGGGACGACTAACTGTCGTAGTTCTTATGCAGGGTATGAATGTGAAAAGCCGAAGGCGCTTTGCAGCTGGCCTACGGACAGTTCAACTTCTGAGCCGCTAATTTCCATAGTAGGCAACTGTTCTTAGAGGGCTCAACAGCATCAATTTTCCTCCGACGTTGGGTACACAGCGACATCAATTCCATCGGTTAACTTTCCGGGTCTGGTGATTCCCTATGGATAATAAATCATACATTTCTACAAATTACGAGCAGTCATTCTCTCTCTGTAACAAAGATATATTATCGTTCCGTCCTTTTAGAATTTTTCTTCGTTGAAAGCTTTTCCACAAGGGTGACAATAATGTGACTTCCGGTGCGTGCACAGCAACATGCTCTAGCTTCTGAGATATCACACAACTGCTGCACTTCAACCTATTTCACATTCCGTGCATACTTATCTTGCAGTATCGAGCGTATTTCTTAATGGTTTGAAAGATTATTTTTAAACGTACTTAATAAGCATATGAAAAACTAAAAAAAATGAGTATTATAGCTTTAAGAAATTATCCGAAAATGTTATATGTACAAAACGTAATATACCAGATATTTTTTGATTAGGCGACCTCATCTATCCGTTATAGTATAAGCCTTGAATCCGTACATTCGCGCGGTGGCCATATTGAAAAAAACTGACTTCATGTTATCCATGTGGCCAAGACTTAATTTGTCCTTTAGCATCTAGAATCGATTCCAGAAGAAAAAAAGCCCACCGGCTCTATACACCCACTTGTCAACAGATCTATGTCTGGCCCGTGGAATAAAAGATCCACTATAACCACAAGAAGCAGTAACTCGTTTTCGCAAGCACGGTTACTTTGCTCTTACTGAAATATTTAAAAAGAGATAAAGGACTTGGTACTGTAGGTTTTTGAAGAGATGTTACTTGTTCTAAGATGCCATACGAACGTAAATACTTTCCAATGGGTCAATAAACTGAGTGCTATGGTCAGTCTGAATTTTCTACTTTAATGTATTTGAACTTTGAAAATGGATGTAATAAAAATGCTCAATGTCTTCCATTCAAACATTTTCAGTTCGGCAGAAGTACGAAATCTACCTATTAACAGTTAGTAAGTTGTTATCTTCCTTTATGAATTGAACTTCTTTCATTTTTTCCACTTAAAATATTTTCCGCTGAACTGAAAAGTTTCCTAAAAGACACAAATAGTTATGTTTGGAAAGACGGAAATATGTTTTCATACTTATAGTTCAGTTTGTTATGAATATTAAATTCAATTCCACCATTTGAAATCTTTAACTATGGTATAATTTGTAGCTGAGTTTAACTTCCGTGTGCATTTCTCCTGTACTTGGACTGACTGTTTGCGTGTCGCTACCTAATAGAGGAGAAAAAGGGACAATTCCCTCCCTCTTCGTACAAAACAACCCTCATGGTCGCATTTATACTCTCTTTATTGCTTTATCGACCACCATATATCTTGGATGAGCCAAAACGAACGCCAAATTAAATTCCAAAATTCCGCCTACCTCTGCCCCAATATGATCTATGGTAAAGAGTTTTCACCACAATTTAGTATCTGCATTTCATCCTGTGTCTCATTATATTTTTTAATAATCAAATCATTCAATATATATATATGATTTGTGGACATTTTACATATAGCCACATGAAATGCAAATGGCCCAAACGAAATATTCTGGAAAAAGTTCATCAAATGGTGAAACTGAAGAATAATATTTCATAACAGCATCAGCTAAAATTTAATGCGCTAGTCATTCGAAGGAACGCACGTACTGTATAGCTGCATGCACTTGTTATGGGAAAATCAATTAAATGTAGGTTTTGAAATTTATAGTAAAAATAAACAAGTACACTGCAGAAATGGAAATCTACGAGAAAATACCTAAGATTTAATATCATAATAATCAGAACAAACCATAAAAACAATAATGAAAAATAATGTTTATATCTGTAATAGTTTCAATTTTTGTCTTTTATGTTATCGATTTATTTATCAACTAGTTTCGGTCACTTACAAAATAACACGTTTACTTGGCCAAAATCTTATGATTGATAAATGTTGTCTTGTATTTTCCAGTACATGCCCACGTAAAATAAATATACAATTAAAGTTTTGTATTTTATTTTTTAGATATTAAGAATGTTATATACTTCTTCTATACCTGTATCTATACCTGTATCTATACCTTTTGTATTTCTAGAGTTGTGTCTACATTTTTTACATTGTTGAAAAAGTTTTCTCAAATGCAATAGAACACATACACCGCTTTGAAACAAAATTTATTATTAAACTTGCGTATTAAATACACATATTAAATGCGCAACCCATTTAATATGTATACTTAATCCGTAAGTTTAATAATAAATTGTGGTTCAGACATCGAGCCGTGAAGTTTTGATTTTTCTTAAAGATATGTGTACGGTACGTGACGCTAGAAGTTATTTAAAGACATTAATAGTTTCGACAAGATAGAATTAACAATTAATAAATTAATAAATGAAAATACCCGTCACATTGAACTAAACAAATATGTTAATAAAATTACCACGAGATAGAATTTCAGTTAGTATTTTGACATATATTGAATCAGTTTAGAGCGTATACCTGTTTTGTCATAATGATATCTATCTCGTTATCTGTTTCCAAGTACTTATTATAAGCAGTACAATTTCGCCATATTTAACATAGGATTTGTTACAGACCTTGTGACAGAAGAAAAACTCATTCTTTCACATGCGAGTTCTAAGCGAGGGAACTTTTATACTAATAGCTGTTGTTAAATCTGTACAATTAACTTCATTATTAAATATTTTAAAAAGAAAAACAATATCATTAATAATTCCCCTTTTCTCCAAGGTCAGAAGATCAAAGCTGCCTGCCAGTAGTGACGACGAATCAATTTCTGGTGTGCCTGTAGGCTAATAATCTTAAAAAAAATTATTGAATAACCTCAATGGTCCTAGAATATTTACTGCATTATGAACTCCATATTATATATGCGTATTCCAATTTATATCTGACAAAATATATTAACTTGAGAGCCTGAAGATTATTAAAATGTTTTCCTAATCTGACAATTAATCCTAAGTTTCTATAAGTTACATTTTTCAAGGCCACAATGTGCGTATTAAATGATAAATGAGGATCAAAGATTACAGATTTTTTACAAAATTGGTACTATTTAACTGAACACCGTGAACAGTGTATGTGTACGTAGTTATACTTATTTTTAACCTTTGTGAAATAGACAGTCTTACATTTATTATAATTTATAACAAGATTAGTTTCCTCACACCACTTAGCAACATTGATTAAGTCACACTGAAGTAAATTACAGTCTTCAGTAAAGGTTATTTCCAAATATATATTTAGATTATCAGCAAATATCAGTTTTTTAATACAATGTGGTAAATCATTAATGATATCGGAAATAGAAGTGGTCCTAAATTTCATTCTTGGGAAACACCTGTTCGAACGTCGTATTCTCTTTGTAAAGAACAGACAGTTTACGATTCTTTAAATACAAGACAATGAAAGGTAGTGAATGTTTTGTAAAGTTAAATAACTGAGCTTACGTAACATGATACGAGGGCTGCTGGAAAAGTTTCTGCAAAATACTACCAATAGTGGCGCTGGTGTTCCATTATTATAAAGTTAGGAAGAATACACCTTTCTATGTTTAAATTATCTTTGAATGGTTGTTTACGCCTATGCTTTTGTTTTTCACAGCAGTTGGAAGAATTAGTTTTGTCTGGGAAATGGAAATTACGCGTGAAAACTTTCTGGCAATGAAATTTTATAATTTCAAATGTAATTGACACTGAAACAATGCATCGAGTGACTTCATTTGGCTTTTGGGGATGAAGCACCATCTATTAGAACTCTGTACAATTGATTTCTGAATTACATCATGGTCTGATTCCGAATTCAGTTGACCGCTTAGTCAGAAAACCATACAGAAAGGGCGATATTTTATTTCACAAATGATTAATTATCGAATCGCCCTTCGTATATAAGACTTTCAAACACTTTAGCAAAGGAAAATCTGTAGTTCACTATTTCAATTTTAGCACTGAATTTTAGAATAGGACAAACAACAGCTTATTTCCGAAAATGTTGCAGTTTGAATTAATAAGTTAAAAATAAATTGCAGGGGAAGTTTAAGAATTTCTCCGCAGTCTTTAACTACATAAGGAGGTACGTGGTCTGGTCCGAGAGATTATTTTGTTTCAGTTTCTATGGCATCTTCTATTTATCTTGAAGTTACATTCAACAGTTCAAATGAATCTATTGAATCGCATTTGTCGACTATATCCTTTATTTCATATTTTTCAGACGTTTTTGATATACTGATTGAAAGAGGCTTAGAAACCAAGTAGGGGTATCTTGCTTTTGAGGGGATTTTAATTCAGCAGACACCTCATTAATGAGACCCCCTGGGGGGCGAGTTAACAAGCTTTGTGATAGTATATATATATATATATATA